>JARWCS010172647.1:0-14218 GCA_034783895.1 Geukensia demissa | reverse complement strand
TTTCATTTTGTTGGCCATGGTCTTGTCTGTCTTTCGACTTAACGATTTCTGTCTGCCCCTTTGGTATCTTCGAATTCTTTTTAACATAGACTTTGACTACCGATTAACACGATAAGTAACTCCTAAACAGCAGTAATTGCTTACTCTTCCAGAGATCCCGAACAACCTTTTGTGTTGTAGGAATTCAAGTTAGTCTGTCTTAAGTTGTCAGTTTAGTGTTTACTGTATTATGTTTTTCTTTTGTTTAATTTTGTTTGCAATGTTCTTGACTATCTTCTGAAAAACATTTTCTGTCTGACTCTTTGGTGTCTTCAAATTCTTTTTTGTCATAAGTTGAAGTATATACGCTTATCTTTTTGTCTTCTTTTGTATCCTTTACATATGCTTTATTAAGTGGTTTATTTACAGCTGGCATCGATATGACCACAACACTTGCAATGGAAACACATCCAGTGACGGTAACACTTCAAACAACGGTAATGCTTGAAACGGCAAGAACACTTGCATTATCAACAACACAAACAGGCACAACTCCATCGGTTTCCTCAGAAACTACATCGCAAGTCCATAAAAGATCTAATTTTCCTGAAACGTGGCTGTGGATAAATACAACTGTCAGGTAGAATACACAAGTTTAGAGATAACAAAATGGTAATTTGTTTATCCTAAATTGAAAGAATAAGAATTATACCACGGTGACCAACTTAAAAAAGAAAAAAAGAAAAAAAGATATCAGCAAGAAGAAACATCATATAAAGTTTTGTATAATCTCTTGATCATGATAGGTTGGAAGGTATTTTTTAACTATTGACACCCGTGTAATGCAAAGAGCAAAAACTGGATACTAGCCATACATGTTAACTGGTAAAAAATAAAAAGTATGCTTGATAGCTATTTATGTCTTAGGAACAACTTTCGTCTTCCATTTGTACCTAAATATTTGGAATTAATGAATAGATTCACACCACATTTCAGAGACAAAGATGGAGTTTTATATCCCCTTTTTGGCTTTTGTGGGAATAGTTGTCATTAGTTTTTTTATAATTCTTTCCTAGAAACAGCTGCATTATTACGCAGGAGGGAACCTTGAAGCTTTTCAAACTTCACCAATAGCCGTACACGAAGGCTACAAGTTACCACCCAATTTGAGAAAACAGTTCAAGATTTATCACTATTAGTTGAAAGCATAGACCATGTAAATCAGAACTCATTATTTGGAGTGTCATTTAAGCATCATTATGATGTGATATTGATTGGTTATTATGCCTAATTAACTATTTTAATCTCACCAAATGAATTCATCCTTAAATATGAAATGTAAAGAAAACGTTGATAATTCAGTATATCAAATTTCATGTGTGAAAATCTTTTGTATTTCTGTGATTCAGGATGAATTTTCCCTTGAATGGACTGCATGCTTTCAGATTGACAATAGGGTTTAAACCTTAAAATAACCAAATAGTCAAGCTCGGTGAGGAGTCTAAAAATGACTTATTGCTCTATTTGACCCCGAAATTTTACAGTTTTATTTATTAAAATTTGATATTCACAGCTGGTTTCATAAATTTTTACTTTTTTAAGAGCAAATGGAAGATCGTCTATATCAATTAAAGTCCCTGATACAATTACTCAATGGATCGTCTCTGCCTTTGCTGTGAGTCCACTGTATGATTTTGGAGTTGCTGAAAATCTAGCAAATGTAAGTAGGAGGTATTTTTGCCGTGCAAATTATTTGATAATCAATTACTGCTTATACTCTATGCCAGGCTTTTCTGGAGTGTGATTTTCAAGCTTCATAAATTTATTTGTGCAATTTTGCCTTTGTATTTATATTCATTAAAAAAAAAGAATTATCCCACAGTTAACGGTTTATATTTAGCGCTATTAAATAACTTTTTTCATACTATTACCTGCCCCTGAAATTCTCTACGGAGATTTAACATTGAGAATCGGCCATCTTCGTTTTGGGCGGGAGCGCTCAAGTTTGATCTAGATAAAGTAATTTAAAAAATGTGTTCGGACCTTCTCTTGCGAGTCAAATAAAAATAATACTTATAAAATTTCCATTCAAGTGCGCCTTGAGCCATTTTTGCACGTTATCTAATCCTTTTTCAAATACTTAATAATTATGCAGCGTTGACAATGTGAACTCCCGGTCTCGCGCTAGCGCGTGCAAAGAGCCACTTCCGGCAAACAAATAGCTGACTTTACTTAGTTAAATCACCATAGAGAATTAAAAACTCCACGCAACTTTAAATACATCGTAATTGCTAAATAGTATTATTGCAACTAACTTGCACTTTTTTTCTACAAAATAAACACTATTTTATAAGAATACGACACAGTTTTTCTTCCATAACGTTTTTACCCGTTCCAACAAACTTTGACATAGAGTATAGTTTGTATTTTACTTACAAATAGGTCTTTCTTTCTTGTCCGCTTATATCTAGAAATCGACGACAAAAACGAAGTTTTCAAATGCTTATCCTTCCAGACACCAGGTCCCACTCCTTATTCATATATGAGTTCGTGCGATTCCTTCCGGATTTGACATTCATTGACACTTGATTTTGACATTATGATTCGACACTGATTTTCACATTAAAGATTCCACGATGGGTGCTAGGCGCAAGTCTGAGGACGCTTATACTTCTAGAGCACCTGAATTCAAAGCCTTTGTTCCTTATAGGCAGATCATGAATTCCAAGCCCTTGTTCCTTTTGATTTCGTTTTATCATTTAGTTTGTTCCAAATTTGTCTTGTCTCTTTTGACTCTGCGATGTGGTCTCACACATGGGTATTATACACTGAACTTGATCAATTGTTCATTAAATCTGTAAACTTTTAGCCTCTTAGAACTGTAGTGTCCCTCCTCTGTGCGTAAACGATTTTCCGAATTTCTGCATGTCTTCTCAGTTCTGACATATTATATGAAAGTGATTAATGTGGCTTTTATGAAGGAGACATGTTTACCTTGTATTTCCAGGATAACAGAGATGATAATAACCAACCATACAACTTTTTTACCAGATAAACCTCCCATAATGATATCGATCGGAGAAACATATTTCAATCATATGCTTATTTATTTTGCCTTAACAGTCGGGGACTCTACAGTCCCTGTAACGTGAAAGGTTTCCAATGCACTTCAGGAAACAACGGATTAGGATAAAAATCACAAAATGAACATATTTTTTTAAATAAAACATGAAACATGTTACAAAGGTATTGTACATGCATATCTGCTTCAACAAATTCTAAAACCTTTTAGGCCACATAAAGAGATTTATCCTTACTTTCCGTTTTTGTTATAATTCCCAATTAACATAGGCAAAAGAAATTTGTGATAAGCACGATTACTCTCTGAAAATCATGGCATTTATTACGGCAAACCAAAACATATTGTCTTTTCCCGAACCACAAAAGAGCCATTTTCAAAATTTTTAAAAAGAATGCTTTGTCGCGAATCTGATTTAGACATTGCATAATCATTTCGTATAGTAAAAGTATTATTGAGAATAAAATTTTATGAAATATGAAAAATATTTTGGTCAAACCAAGAGTATTGGAATATAGCATTACGTATTAATGTTATTTATTAAGAATAATCAATCTTGAATGCACATTAGCCGAAAATCTTTTGTCAAAATAATTGATGCCACAAATTTACACAGAAAAGAAAGATTTATCGGACATGAAAGAAATATCTTCATTTTCACATTCTTACGAAAATTTATATATTAAATTAAGGTTCATAATTGGTCATGGAATTAATTTTGACTTTTTTTGACTGTGTAACCTTATTTAACTGGCAGAAGTTTATGATATTGATACACGAATAATATTTTCAGAATTAATTACCTTTTACGTTTTAGGGACTGTAGATCAAAGGGTCTACCTTGAGCTTTTTGTCTAAAATCTTTTGTCTTTTTTAAATAAAATTTAACGTTCAACTTAACCATTTCTAAAATATTCGTATAAAAAGATACCAAAGGGGCAGACAGAAATCGTTAATTCTGAAATAGACTAGACCATGGCCAACAAAATGAAACGAAAGACAACCATAGAACACACAACATTACACTTAAAACTTAAGCTAGAGTAACATGAACTTTACAAAAAAACCAGGGTGAGTTCAGGTGACCTGGAAGGTTAAGCAACTCCTGCTCCACTAGTGACACCCGTCGTGTTACTCAGCAGTCATAGCCAGTGAATAGTCACAATCGATGTTGGTCACAACCAGTAGGAACAGATTTGTGTTCATGACAGTCGGAGGGCCAAATGATGATGGCGACCTAAAATATAAATAATAAAAATAATAAATAATAAAAATAACTTACATTAATGTTTTAGATAACGGTATTTCAACAATTCTTTATGCGATTTGAACTTCCATATTCTGCTATTAGAGGAGAAATATTGATTCTTCAAATTACAATATTCAACTACATGGACAAGAATCTCGATGTAAGTAATATATATCACTAAATTGATGTAAAAATATCTTTTAAAAGGTAAGAAAAGACAAAGAGTCAGATATGGCATATACCTTTTATGTTATTCTACATATACCCATTTTCGAAATCAATGCTATGCAAATGACTTCAACACACTTTTTAATAATGACAAATATTTTTTTTAGATTTGCTATAGTGTTTAACCCTGTTACATGAAAGATTCGTAATTTTACGAAACCACTTACTCGAAGCCTCTGCCAGGAGTCCCAAAAGTAATTCACAAGCCCAGTTGTCAAAAAACGTTTTACAGAAACATGCTGCATTTGTTAGAATTCTAAAGCAATAATACAATGTAAAAGTTTAATTTGGCTTCCCATTTCAAATTGTTTGGATTTGAGTGCTCTTTACTATGGTTGAATCTTGAACTTCTTATGTTTTGGTGTTAACGCTAATGAGGTTAATCCATAAAATGTACTTATAGCGTACATAAATTCTCCATATTTATTCAACATTGGTAATTTTGTATTATGGAAGTGATTCTTGTGTTAACAGTGCGACAAATTTATAGGTTTATGTGGACTTTTCCAAAAATGAAAACTTTACCTTTGTGGATGGTTATGGAGTCCCATTCACTTCGCAAAACAGTACATGGACTAAGCTAAGATAATTTGACACAATTAGTTGCTTTTAATATGGTTAACATAATATATCAGAATAATATTGAACATCCTTGAATAAATTAAAAGAACATTCATATTTTTAGAAATGACTTTCAGAATTTGAAAAAATCGTTTTTGAATTGTTCCTAATGAAATATCTTAAAATGATATATATTTCATTTAAAATCAGAAACGAGAACTAATCATGCCGAAGATGAAAACCAGTGACATCTATATTTTCTTTGAAAAAGTAATTTTTGTGATATATTTGATAAATGACTTTAATTTCTCATTCATTGGAACGAGAGAACTATAATGAATGGTAACATGGTAGAATTATTTTGATGCTGACAGAAATAAAACGTTCAAAGTGTGCTAATCATGTTTTGTCATTGAGTATGAATGGTCACATGATGGGTTAATTTTGATGATGTTCAATTTAGACAAAAAAGCTCTTGTTGTCATGCTTATGTAGATATCCATCAGTCTGTAATAATAATAATCTTAAATCCAAAAGCAATACAGCTTTAATAATATAACATACAATTTATACAAAAAATATCAGCAATACATCTGTAAGCTGATGTACTTTTCCGAGACGGATATTAAAAAAGGTCTTTAATTCCTCATAAAGATAAAACAAAAACAAATGAACTTTCATATGATCGGTTTATATCTGTGGTGGAGAAAAAACGCCTTTGACCAATTCGGCTTTTCTTGCTCAAGTATATTGACCTTTGACATATAGTCAAATGTATTTACAAATCCTTGAAAATATACCCTATGATTGATGATATTATTGCTGTATATTTTCAACCATATTGTCTGTGTATTAACGTACTTAATATTTAAGGGGTTTCGTTCGATTTATTCCGATGATAATTACATATGTTTTCTATGATATTTTTAGTTTGTTCACGTGCAAAGAGACACAACGAAACCACTTTATTTTCCAATAGTTCCTATGAAAATAGGAAATATGTTGTTAGATGCAACAGCTAGGGCTGAAGGGGTTACAGATAAAGTGGAAAGAAAGTTGCTTGTCAAGGTAATTTTGGCTGCGTTGCACTCACGTTTATTGCTCAGATGAAAAAAGCCATTTCTGCTACATATGCTACCAATACTTGTAGTGATAGCGCTTGTATTTAATTTTATTTCTGTATGATTCCTAATATGCCTTCTTATTTATCTTCATTTAAAATATAAAATGGTCAACGAGCAATAAATACAATAATAAGCATCTATTATTGACAAATATTTATCCTCCAAAATTGTTAATTGTTTGATATTTGTTGTGAGATAGCAAGCAATGGGAAACCCGACTCAGCTTTAGAAATATCACTATACCGGTTAACATTTATACAGTTTCAACACTAATAACGAGAGAAGGTTATTTACGGTAGATTAGAAAAACACATACATTCGGACAATAAACCAGCAATTTGAAAGAATTTAATAATTGAAACATTATTCAGAGTAGTAGCGTAAAATAATGTTTTCAACTACTGTATATCTAGCGATGAGGTAGTCAAATCTGTCATCGCATATGACCGCTCAACCGAAAATCCATTTTGAAAGAATTTTAGTCAAATATATTGTATAAATTATCATTACTTTTTCCTTTTTTTTCAATTACATTTGATGCTTGTATTATTCTTAATTTTCAGCCGGAGGGTATTAAAAAGAATTATAATATACCAGTGACGATAGACCTACAAAATCAGAGAACTTTTTCAGCATCTATTAACATTTCGTTCCCTCCGGATGTTATTAAGGATTCACAATTCATCAAAGTATCAGTAATAGGTATTCATTAATTTACTTTTACAATGTGTTTTATACAATTGGACAAAAGTTAAGGGCAACCTTGATTTGTCAAAGTTTTCTTTATATTCCTACATAAAAAACCAAACAGGTTAGTATACTAATTATTTCAGGGATTTTTCATAAATAAATGATATACAGAAAAATAAGATTTTCATTTTTTATATATGCTTCAGCCTTTGAAGTGTTGAATTTTCTGAAACATTTAAAAAGTAAAGTAAACAATAGTGAAAAAAGTTTGCCGATAAATTCTTATTCACAAAGTATTGAACAAGGAAGATTGAAGTCACGAAAAGTTTGATCATTATACTGCAATATGCATTAAATATGTTCTGCATAATAATTTTATTATCTCGAAATACTTAAGCCGCTTTATTTTAATGGTACAATAATTAGACTGTTTACGCAATCAAATAAAAAGGGACTTTTTCTTCGTGATATTTTCTCATATTTTCTATCAAAAAGAATTTTTGGATGGAAAACGATAACGTGTATTAAAAAGTTAAAATAAACAAAAGTGTAATTTTGAGTCAAAGTAAAATCGTATTTAAACTCTCAATATCTGTCATTTTCCGTTAAAGGGGATATAATAGGTACAACATTAAATGGGATAGAAGATTTACTTCAGATGTCATATGGATGTGGAGAACAGAATCTTGTTAAATTTGTTCCAAATGTATTTATAACTGCCTATCTAGATGTTACTCAAAGGTTGACAAAAAACATTTTGGTCAAAGTGGACAATTATCTTACAAGTGGTGAGTTTAATTATTCATAATGGTCTTACTTAACAAAGACATGACAAAATACATAAATTTGATGATTTATCATATTCACAATTATTTATGCTACCAGCTCGTCATCATAGGTCTTACAAGATAAATAACAGCAATAAAAGCATAATAGTCTGCATTTGGTTATAAATATTTGTATATTAATAGGATATGTGGCATAAATGTCCATTGGGCATCCATTAAAATGACAGAATTCAAATTCTGCAAGTCCTATTAAGGCCTTCAGTAATGAACCGGAGTCCAAATTGAAATAGAATCGCCGCAATTAAAGAAAATTAAGCATTCAATTTAAACAAAAAATATATCTTGCAAATTTTTATATTTCAAATAAAATATTGCTTTGAGGCTGAAGACAGCTTTACCCAACGATAAATTGACCCTACTTTATTATATAAAATGCTCTTACAATCATCTGTGGTTGAATGAATACTTATCGTAAGCTGTCATTGTCTGGTCACGTATAAGATTTTTCAAGTACACATCACTATACTCTTTGTCAGAGTTTGTTGGAACGGTTAAAAACGTGTTGTCAAAAAACACTGTCTGTCATATTCTTATAAAATAGTGTTTGTTTTGTAGATTAAAAAGTGCAAGTAAGTTGCAATAGTTCTTTTTAGTAATAACGATGTATTTTACGTTGCGCCGAATTTCAATTCTCTACGGGGATTTTACATTTTCAAGTCAGTCGGGCTATCTGTTTGCCGGAAGTGGCTGTATACACGTACTAGGAATAGATAACATCCAATAATGGTTTGAAGCGTACTTGAAAGGAAATTTAAAAGTAAATCTTCTAATATGAATCGCAAGAGAAAGTCTGAACAAAAGAATTCTGTGCAATTTTTAAAACTCCTTTATCTAGGTCAAACTTAAGCGCCCGCCTAAAACGACGATTGCCGACCCTCAATGTTAAATCTCTGTAGAGACATTCAGGGGAAGAAAATACTATGTAGAATGTTAACTTTGGAATAATTCTTTCCTTTGATAAAAATCAGAAACACACAAATATTTTTAAAAAGTTTGAAAATCACACTCCACTCAAGTCTGAAATAGAGTGTAGTCGTTAGTTATAATTTATTGATAGCCTACGACATATAGAAACTAATACACACATGCAGCAATTTATCGACATTTTATACTGTTTAGAGAACGCTTTAATCTTGCTGCATGGTTTAGTTTACTGGTATTAAAGAGAAAGACCAACTTTGTAATAAGCAGTCTTCATATACGAAATCATACCTTTGTAAATAAAAATAAATTATTTTTTATACAAAAAGTTCTTGCATCAAAAAAACAAGGCGATGCAAAAATCGAAATCTTCAAATTTCATATAGATCGCCATCTTGTAGAACTCTCTTTTTGTGAGGCATCTATGGTGATAATTTTATTGATTATTGCAGATATCTTCCGATTAGCGTGTAAGGTCACTAAGTCGGTTTGTAACTGATAATGGACATGAAAACAAAGAATTTGATCTGTAACTATTTTAACTAGTTCATTTAAAAATTATGCCATACTGTCAGGCTTTGAAAGGTACTGCACAAATGAAAAAGGGAAATGTTCGAAAAGTTTTTTTGTCATTCCGGTTCCGACCAAAAGTGCCGACAGTATCAATTTCCTCTCACTCGTAACAAGAACACCAGTCCTCGATCTGCAGATCTCTTCCTCCGTTACTGCATTCCGCCATCTTACTACGTAGCTCCTCGAACTTCCGGCTCTTAATTATATGGAGCAAGTCCCTTTCTCTAGACACCATATGCGATTAACAATGATTACCTTTTCACTTTCACATTACAAATCGACTTCGTGACGTCACTACTATACCAATCATGCGGCGTACATTGGCGCGGGAAATTAAAAACCCTTATTTTAAAACAGTGATTTAAATAGTTAAAAGGTCAGATTTATATTTATATTTTTTAATTTGATTTTTACGACCATTGGACCGAAAGGCTTTACTATTTATAACTTTTAAAAAGCATGTTCTTCTCCTTTAAGCATTAAAGACAATTTAAGACAAAGAAGCGCAATAAACGTTCACGATTAACTTTTACCATTCTTGGCAAACCATGTTAATTTCTATTAAGTTAAAAGACAGATAGACAGACAAGATCCTGGCCAACATCGTAAAACAAATTATTCATAAAGTAGAAAAATCTTAAGCCAAAATAAAGGATGTACAAAGGATGATATATATGTATCATCTGATCTGGAACGGAACGAACTCCTGCTCCACTATGATGACCCGTCGTATTGTCCAGAAATCAAAGTACCTTTTCAGTCATATTCGATGTACGATGTTAATCACAAACTGTGGTAACGTGAACCAAGTCATAATTGAGACTGAAACATTTTTGAAGTGATCACTTTATTCCGTCCACGAAAAATGCTTCTAACCAGCAGCAACTCTCCATCAAAAGACATGATAGAAAGCGCAAGCTCAAGAATAGCATATGCTACAGGTGTGGCGGTAAAATAGACTCTTTATTTAAAGCAAAGATAAGAAATAAAATGATTTATGTACTGCCAATTGAAAGACTTAACTAGGTGTGTCTTCTTCATAAAAACAATATTTAATCTGGAATTTCAAAATTCGCAGGACAATTTTTTTTTCTATAAGGTAACTGCCAAATTTTCTTCAATGGCGGCAATTCTATTTTAATATGAGATATAATGGCATTGCGAAATATCATGAAATATGTTGTGAAATAATTTTAAATTAGTTTTAGTAATTAGTAAATTTTAGGATATCAATTTTGGCAATTATTAAAAAAGATTAAAAAAAAACCATTTGATAGAAATTATCTGCACATCTAACTGTAAACGACGAATAATTAAAGATTTATCATGTTTTGAATTTTTAGGTTACCAAAGACAGCTGTCCTATATGCATTATGATGGATCATTTAGCGCTTTTGGAAAGTCTGACAAAAGAGGATCGACATGGTAAATAAAATCATCATGCATTTTCGAAAAATATTGTGGAAGATAATTATAAATTATTGTCTTTGTTCTTTATGAAGTTTTCTTGAGAGATCGGGTCAGCATGATAAAGATAATCTGTTTCTCTCTGGATGCTATGTAACATCAGTGACGTCATCATTATTATCATTATAAGGACAAAGGACAATGGGATCAACGGTAAATTTTTCATATCAAATGGATAACATAGTTTTGAAGTCATTGGATCAAAGTCAAAAGGAATTCGAAGATAGCAAAGGGGTTGACAGAAATTGTTAAGTCGTAAAAACAAACAAGACTACGGCCAACAAAGTGAAACGAAAGACAAACATAGAACACACAACACTACAATGAAAACTAAAGCTGGAGTAACACGAACCAACTCACATGATCCAGCGATCATAAGTAAATGTCACGATCATTAGCAATCTGTGAATTGTTATAATAAACAGTATATTTAGCTGAAAACCGTTTCCATTTGGCAAGATCTTAATACTTCAATCATTTATCAAATATAAATGTTTTGGTCTACATAAACATAAAATAGGAGACTTTGCATGATTGTCCATGAGACAATAATCCACCAAATAAACTTCTACAGATCCCATTAAGGTCTTCAATAACATGAGTCCATACTATAAAGGAACTTGTAAAACCTCGCCTAAAAGTACAAAATGTTAAACTATTCAAAAAACGATAATCGGCCTAATCTTTTGAAAAAATAAATCGAGAAAGGTTAAGGTAGCCTGATCGACTTTTGACCTAAATGGTGCGTGAGCTAGGTCCAACACTGCCATCACTCCTATAGTCATCACCAAATATGAAATTATTTAATATATATTAGGGTCGAAAACATTTTTAGATTTTCTTTTTAAATTGGAAAATGATATGTATTCCGGATGAAAATTTACTACTGCCTCGGGCATTACATTTTAGTTTTTCACGGTTAGTGTGTAAGAGGGCTAAGACAGAGACATATAATGACATATAAATGTGGTCTAAATGACAAGCTGCAGTCAAATGTATAATGACATAAAAATGTGGTCTAAATGACAAGCTGCAGTCAAATGTATAATGACATATAAATGTGGTCTAAATGACAAGCTGCAGTCCAATATGTATATTTTATACACGTTTCTCTCCTTCTTTAGTTGGGATCTTTCAGACTGTACACCTCAACCCACAAATAGACAGTTAAGAAAGACAAATGCCTGTTATGAATATAACTATTTTCAAGATATTTTGCATTAAAAGTCTTTTTGAATGACACGTTTAACCAATTCGCGTTAAAAAACATTCAACAAATCAGTTTTGTAGCCATAACTAACAAAATAGCTTTTTTAATTATCAGACTTTCCCCCAATACAAGCTGTTTACGATTGATAAAAACTACTCAAGCTATGTTTAAGTATCAGATATATTTTGTCATTTTGCCAATTACCAATTTAACCAATCTACTGTTGAAACTTTTTGTTATTGACCTGTCTTAAACGACTAAAATTTGTTATAACTGAATTGGAAAAAAATCGTCTATTTTTTAAATTAAGTTTGAATACTAAAATGTTCGTTGATTTATTTACAAATCTGTGTGCAACTTATCACTTAAAAGACTTTTAATGCAAATAAACTGAAAATTTAGCAAACCGTCATATAATAACAAAATTAAAAGCAATTTTATCCAGTTGTGTTATATCCTGTATCATTAGATTTGAAACTTGAGAATTGTGCTATTATTCGATATTCAAGATGGCTTTCAGACCACGAGATATTTATTGAACCCAACCGGAATTCACTTAAAGTCCTTTTGAATTGTAATAACCTTGATAATTAAAAGTAACTTTGCAGGATGACTATCACAATCCAATTTAAAGCAGGATTCCGTGTGCCAATAATATTATTAATTAATTGCGAATCGTCTATATAGAAAACCAAACTGACAATTAAGTTTGATTTTTATATTCCAATACGTCTATTAATATTTGTTGTGTTGAAAAACATAAACATTTCACATGTTTGAATTGCTTCCCAAAACACATTACACATTGTTTTGTGTTTTTTTTTTGTATCTGAGATTACCCTGTAAAATTGGAAACAAACTTGTTTTTTCACACCAGTGTCCAGGTTAGGGGGAGCATTGAACGCTCACCAACCGGTTTAACCCGCCACATACTTATGTTCCGGTAGTCCAGATGTAATCATTGTTTAATTAGTCATTTATTGATATTTGATCACCATTTTTGCAATTGATTGGGTCAATTTTCCTGTTTTAGGTATAGTTTCACATTTTGTATTTCGGGCCTTTTACAGCTTACGTTGTTGAATGGACCTTTATTCATTGTTGAAGGCCAAAATGGAACCAGTAGAAGTTTAAATTCTACTGTCATTTGGTTGGTAGCTGTCTAATGGACAATCATGTCACATCTCCAATGTTTTAATTAGGACCCTATCATATATTGCATTTTGGATATTTTCGTGAAGATATGATAGACACAAGATATATAATTGATCATAATTTTACACATTTTTCAACTGTCAAATACTACGCATGGCATTATTTTACCAGGTGAGCAGAAAGGCTATCCGATGTCTCTGGTTTATTTAGAATCTCCAGCAAAATGTCTGCATCAAACGGAAAAATTCAGTGGGTGGAATGCAGTTGGTACCAAATAAGTGTTGACTATCTTCACGTTTCTATTTTTTTTTGTTAGGCTTACAGCGTTTGTTGTGAAGTCTTTTGCAGAGGCAGCAAAATTTACATTCATTGATAAAAATGTTTTGAGAAGAGCAGTACAATTCCTGCAATCGCAACAAGAAAACACTGGAGAATTTGTAGAAAAGGGTATTGTGTATCATACCAATATGCAGGTAGCTACTGTTTCATGTACTAAATCTCAACAAATTACAAAATTACCAATATTAAATAAATATGGAAAATTAAGGTATGCAATATGTATATTTCAAGGAGCAACAAATGAAACAACTTGCATAAAAATACGATAAAAAGGATTAAAATAAGTTAAAAAAAGATTTAATATAGCGCTGTTTTTTACTTTAATTGTTTGTTAAAGTTTAGTAAAAGCACCTGTACATTTAAGCTTGTGTTCACTGAACTGAGTCTCCTATGTTAAGGCAATAAAGAATAAGATTTTGCTATCTTACCGGCAATAAAATGTGGTGTTCGAAGTATCACAGGCGTCGTTGTTTGTCTTCGCTCATTTGAAACTATCTTTTTTAAAAAAATTAAAATTACGTCATAATTCTTTCATTTATAGTAGCGCCAAGATTATTTTTGTGACATTATGCATAGTCAAGACTCGGATCATAAAAACACAACAAATTAATGATATTCAAATATAACAACTATCAGCGAGATAAGTATACAATTAAAAACTTGTCGAAAAAGTATTACTGCCCCTGAACTCCACACATAATTTGTAAAAACATATAGTCGATTTTGGTAACAGGGCACTGGAGCGGTCTCCAGGGCTTGAATCACAGAGCTGACCTAGCGCGAATCCCAGGTGGC
>JARWCS010172537.1:0-14219 GCA_034783895.1 Geukensia demissa | reverse complement strand
TTCAAAAATTTCTGACTATTGATTTGTTTTATTTAAATGTCCTGGCGGTATTACTTGCCGATATATCTTGATTAGAATATTATTGTGTCCACAAGTTTATAGGGTCAAAGCCACATATACAGGTGAGACATTTTTGTGTCCACACTTGTGAGATTTAAGACTTCTTTCAGTCCCACTACTTGCTGTAAAATATTGAATTATCATTCTACTGATTGATTGAATGTTTCCTAGCAACAGTTCAATAACAAATGACAATTGTTTAACAGATTTACTTAACATAAAACTAAAGTATGGTTTAAACATTAATCAGCATGTGGTCTTCATCAACGAGTAAAACTTGCACAAAAAATATTCAAAAGTTCCTACATTTAACAAAGTTCAACTATGGTAAAATTTTGGTAAAAGACCATCCAAACACTTTCATCTAAAATGATCCAATCTGCTAAGCAGTTTCAGACAAAGGAGGTTTTTATGTTAATTTCTTAAAGGTTCCTATGTCAATCTATTTAAGTATATCAGAATGAATGGCACATGATGATGTCTTTTTATTCTTTATTAACAAAGTCAGGTTTTTTGTGTCTCTGCCTTTATAATAATGGACTCTGGTTTTAAAACATTGTCTTTTTTATTTTCCAAGTCTAATGATGATGCTGTTTCAGTTTCTGTCTTGTCTCCTATCACTTTCCTGAAATAAAAATAATTACAGTTAGGTTATCAGGAATTTCTCAATAAATTGTTAAAAAACAATAAAATTCAATATTTATGATAATCATTTCTGGTTAAATATTGTCTGACGTTACAACACCACATAAATCTGTAGATTTTCATCAATAACTGTCGTATCTTTGAAGGATCTGAAAAAATCTTGTTTAATTATTACCTTAACAAGGTTAATTAAAAATTTGTTTAAAGTATTATTAGATGTAAGCTATCATGAACTCAATGATGGTAAACTTTTTTGCTCATTATAGCAGTATAGTTCTGTTTTTCCGCAGATGCATGCATATTGCATTATCCTTTTAGAGATAATGACCACTACAACATTTTCCAGTTTGTCTTGTCTTTATAGACTATGCAGTTCATATCTCACAGTAACGATATTTATTATTTCAAACAATTGAGGTTATTTTTAAAATTTATTCACTACTTCTAGTTTGAAATTGAAGATCACTCATATTTTACAGGGTTATAAACAAAATCCATCTGCCTGTACCACTATTTTTGATCCAGGTGGATAAATCTACAAATTAGATTGACAAAGCTTAATCTGTTTAATTTAAAAGGCTTGCTTTGTCCAATATGGTTTTTTAATAGGTTATTGGTATCTGTTCTCTGAATTTTACATATATCTCAGTATAGGTCAACAAATAAACTTCAGCAACTATATTGTATTGATTGATTAATTGAATGGTGCTTAACATCCAGTGGCAAATATTTCCTGCATATTCAGGACGAGAACATATTAATGATGAGTGATGATTAATGAACCCTCCTTTGTACTAGACTGATACGCTGAGTCAGATTTTTTACTTGCTAGCTCAAGAAAGCAACAGTCCGCAGGAAGACATGCCACTTTACCCAGACACATTATTCTGAATCTGGGCCAACCAGTCTTTGCTCTTACTCCTAAATGCTGCGTGCTTAGCAGAGAAGCAGTAAATACCAATTTTACTGTCTTTGGTTTGACCCGGCTAGGGATCAAACCCACAACCTTCAGCATTTGAGGCGAGCATGCTAACCATTACACCACGAGGCGGTCGCAACAATAATGTAGAATTCAGATGTGTTTAAAATCTTACAAAGCACCTGAAAGCTCTCATTGGATTGGAAATTACTATAAATACATCATAATCTTATTTATGGTCAGGATTGGATACTGTTATAAAAAGAGAAGATATGGGATAAAATGAGAGAAACCTTAAGAAACAAAGAAAATTATTGATTCTAGAAGTCCTCACAAGAGTGGAATCTGATTTCTTGAAACAGGAACATTATACAAACATCATTACCCTCTAAATTGACTCCAAAGGCAAACAGCTATTAAAGACAAACAAAACATAGAAAAAATGAGTCCATGGGAAATGGATGCCCTCCTTGGCAAACAGGAAGTAGACATGTTATACCTGAAAAGGGGAGACACAGCACAACTCACCCTGACTAAATATCAAATCAACATACACAAGCCAAGAAATCCTTGATGAAAATAGGCAGATATGGAGGTAAAACTTAATGCCCCTTTCAACTGAAGGCAGGGGCGTAAAAAGTGTGGGAAAATCCTAAAAACTAAAATTCAGTTTTATATGGCTTGTATAAATGTCCTAACTGTAACATAAGTGCATGTCAGCAATTTCTTATACTTTTATTTTCGTAAAGTAAACATTGCACCCATTGTGAAAATGGATACTGACAGTGAAAATTCTATTCTTTTTCGACCAAAATTATAAGTGTTGCAGGTTCCATGGTGTGAGAACATAGACACAAACCATAAGTCCTCATCTGAATTCTTGATTCTGCATTCTTTCATAGGATATATGATTTTTCATATTTTCTCTATTATTTTTACAATTTTTAACAAACAAAAAAAAAACAGTTGAATTGCACATAGAAATGTATTGTATTTAAAAAAAAATAAACAGATACACTTTTAAGATTATCTTTTTAAAACTTTGCAAACAGTGGTTTCATAAAATAAAATATAGCAGAAATCTTAAAATAAACATAGCATAAGAGTGTAATCATCGTATGGCTGGACTTCATTTAACCCTGGTTAAATAATGAATATTTTATTTAAAAGCAGTTTTCATTTCTCTCGACCTATTTTAAAAAAACAAAAAAAAAATTCAAAACGTGCATGATTATCAAAACCACATTCAGTTTAGCATACTTTGACGATGTCGCTATTCAGCTTGGATTTAAGACAAAATTTTTACTTATAACTGTAAAATCACACAATTAAAGAATAAGAGAAACAAAATCTTTTCAATTAAAAAAAAATGATAATCATATTTCCTAATATTAATAGTGGAACCTTCAAATATCCAAGACTCAAATTTTGAATGTAAAACCATCTTGATTGTAGAAAAAAAACATCATTAATGGCTAAAACTGTAAGATTCTTAATGTAAATAACATAAAAGTAGGCTGACACCTTTGATAACCCTTATTTGTTACTATCATTTTCAACAACTGAAAATGTGACCCCTGACATGATGTCATACAGGTGTCTAGCTCAACAAGGTTTCTTGGAACTTGGAGGTTATCTAAGGCCAGTTTAATTATACCTCGACTTTAATAATATACTAAATTAAAAACTACTCACTTTTTATATCTTATGTATTCCCTTATTTGTACAAAAGTCCTCTCTGGCTGTGTAGAATTGGAAGCTTTCATAAATAAGACAGCTACACCACCAACGGCAAGACTGCAACAACAATAAACATGCCAACGGAATGTGATTTAACAGATTTAATGTTTTAACTTAAATGTGATAAAATGAACTGTTCAAACATACTGACCCATCTCGGGCAATGTCCTAGATTTAAATTATATCCTTTGCAATACATTGGAAAATAAATTTTTGAAATGTATCCAAATAATAATATCCCTTGCTAGATTTCAGGCAGCATAAAGAAATCACCCTGTTTGTCTGTCCACGTATCTTGTAAGCACAACTCCTAAACTGCTGTCAAGATTTAATAAAACTTGATATTAAGTTGACCTGTAGTCCAAAGTTTGTCATTGTTTGAAGGTTTATTGTTTTTCGTTTTCTGTTTTTTTTCAATAGATAAGGTCAATTATCAAACCCAAACATTAAACAAATGGTCCCTAGGTGATCTTCTTTCAAAAATGTATCTAATTGCTCAATGGAACAAAACTATGGTTAAATAGTCACAAGGTGGGTTTCTTTCAGAATTATATCCGATGACACCACCAGCCAATCAGAGCCTCCGGTATGAATTCTTTCAGAATTATATCTGATGACACCACCAGCCAATCAGAGCCTCTGGTATGAATAGTTTCACAATTTGTATTTTTGGGACATTTTACATCATCATTTATAGAATGGATCCCAGTTCATTGTTGACGGGCCTTGTTGGACCTGTAGAAGTTTATTTCAACTGTTATTTGATGGAAGGCTGTCTCCTGGACAATCATATCACATCTCCTATTTACATACTAGGCACCGTATGTAGATAATTGCTGTCACCCTCCAAGGGAGATAATTTAACTTCTGAACAGGGAGCATGATCACAGTATTTTTACAAGTATACAAGTTTTGAACTTATTCATAAGGCCAATTAAACTTAATTGTTAGATTGTCATCCCTGCCTTCCCCTTAAATAGCAGTCTGTTTGGGTCTCTTTCTATTGTTTTATTTTTCTAAACTAAAATTTCCAGAAATATCAAGTGTCTGAAACTGGATCACTCAGAATATTTTACTGTTGCTTCCAGTTCCACCTAACTAGCATGCTTCAGTCTCATAAAAAATTTAAATACCCCCAAAATGTATACATTTTTGAATATCTAAATTCAGGTTTGTCTTCTTAACTTCTTTAAGATTTCCAAAAAATCCTTTCCATATTTTTGGGGGATCCTGGATTAAAACTTCAGAATTAGTTTGATTGGTCTAAGAATAAGAATTGAAGCAATTTCATTCACACAAATATTACATTCTTATCGAAATGATTTGATTTCTCCACATGATTGGCCTAATTACTTAGTTTATATGACAAGCTAATTAGAGGCAATAATTTACCCAATTACACTTCCTAATACAAATCCAACCAACATTCCTTCAGGTCCATGATAAAATCTTGTCAAACCACAGCCAACACCTACAAAATATTTTAATACAGTAAAATCTATCTTGGAGAGACCATATCTCCTGGAAGATTACTTGTACCTGGTACTGTAAATTCAATGAATGAATGTGATGATAATATTCTTTTTAAAACTGTGATGGGATGAGAATCAAAGAATTAATTAAAACTCACATTGAGAATTTTTTTAATCTCAAATTGATAATTTTTTTAATCTCAAATTGATAATTAATTAAAACTCATATTGAGAATTTAATAAAACTCACATTTAGAATTCATTGAAACTCACATGAGAATTAATTTACATGTATCTTACTACAGCTTTATTCACTTTAAGGGACTACTTCATATAAGACATATACTGTTAAAACCCTTAACCTACCAAAACAATCAAAGGGGTCGGTACGGTTAACCAAAAATTGTCCCAAATTTTAAATTTTATGACACAACAATAAGTGGTAATGAAAATGCTGTTTCATAACAGTCTTGTAATAATTCATAACTTCATTTAATGTAATTGTCATCATTTCAACAAAGCAGCAGGGCACATTTGACTTTTTCAACAAGAATGAAACATTTTTGTGGGCATTTTGTTCAAAGGAGATATTAGCAAACAAAAACATCACAAAGATATTTTAACGTATCATTTGTACTTGATTGAATTTTAAATGTGCAAAGTTTGGTTGTGATGGTTCCGTGTGATCTATATCAAATTGACAAAATTGTATCAAATTAAGTAATTTCTAGGTATTTTCACATTAAAAGCCACTTCTAGGTGCCATGTGACCATTGTAGATCAAATAAACTTTCTTTTTTTTGGACATTTTTCAGCCAAATTCTTGGGCCAAAAACGTAGCTTAACACCCTTGTCGTCTAACCATAATTTAAACATAACCGTACAAAATATCATTACCCTTACCCAGTACAGGGTCCCCTAAAGTAAATGAAGGTGGTTTCTACAATTTCTGGATGAATTACAATAATACATCTTAATGTATGATCCAAAAATGTACAATTTGCAATAACATGGGCACACATTAAGTACACTTAATCAACCTTGTCTATTATATTTTGTGACAAATACACCATTGGGCTGAATTCAAATTCTTTAAAACAGCAAATGCCACAATGTAATGGGTAAATGTGGTCTTTGTAAATAGGGTTGGCTGTATATCACATAAACTTGTTCGGAAAGATAAACTATCAAAGAAGACAGCTTTTTCTTAACATAAAGGTGGCTTTCAAATTCCACAAAATGTAAAACCTTTATTTATTATAGCACAACTTTTGGTTTTTTTTATTTTAAATTTTTAATTGCATGTTTAACAGAAATCTAAATTGTTACTTGGTAAATGGTTATTGGTTGGTCCACAAAATATTGAAAAGATTCAATATGATGACAGTAATAATAAAGTACGTATAAACAATTTATATATAAGTTAGGGGTGTTCCAGCAAAACATACATGGGACTCTGGGAAGGCAAAATAAAAAAAATATCTACTTGGTTGTTAATCAGTGGAAAGTGCATCTATGGTCCATTGCTGGACTTCAAAATTTGCTTCTGTGGGTGAGCATATTGAAAATAAAAGGTTTTTTACTGGACCTTTGTCTAACTATTCTAACTACATGTATTTAATTAGAATCTATTGGTGCCTATAAAGCTTTTGCTTTTGTCTCTGTGGGTGGGTACAAGTGAAGTAAAATCACTTCTATAGGAGATTACACCAATTTTTAAGTGCCTTCCATTGTCCCATTTATGTTTTTCTGGAAAAGCCCTTAGAAATAATAGTAAGGATTCAATGTCAGTGTTCAAGATAGGATTTAAGGGAATAGGGGGCAAATGCACAAAAAGGAACTTTAGCCCAATATCAAAACTGATAAGGGCACACCTGAAATTGATGATCATGTTATTTTTTGGTCACTTTGAAGTTTAATAAGATTGTTTCTATTACTGAAAGACGCATTCAACTTCATAACCCTTTATTTTGATCTAAAATAGGGTTTTTTACATGTACATATACTTGCACCTCAGAAATACAAAGGGCAGCGGGGGCACTAAAAGGGCAGAGGGGTGCTGTGCCCTTCCATTTTGGGCTAGCTGGAGCACTGAATGTTGAATGAAAGAACTAGTTTATCTACAAATGTAAGACACCTACCTGTTCCTATCACATATTCCAGCACTGATGACTTATTTCTATATACTGCAATACTTTGTGATACTGCCCTGAAAAAATAAACATATAATATTCAGTACCATACAGAAAACATGTTCTTTTAAAGCACATATTTTATACCACATCTTATCAAAATAAGAAAGATGAATTAACAAACACTATTATGAAATGTAAACACATTAATGTGCTGATCACAATAATTGACCAAACTAAATCTACTCTTTTATCTTAAAAAAAAAATGGTAAAAATTATTATGTTTGAAAAGGTTAAATTATAATCAAACCAATTACAATAAACCAGAGGATCCACAGAGCCTTTATTTGCTCACCTGGCAAAAGGTGATTTTTTTCAAAACTGTGTACCATTATGACATCTATTTATGCTAAACTAAGTTGCATCATAGTAGCTCATGAATGTCAGGTCAGTAAATAATTCAAATTAAGTACAGGACTTTCTTAATAATTTCTGCAAAGTACCCATTCAATCCACTTTGTGGTTTCTGACAAGATTTTAAAATTGGACCAATCAAAAAACATATTTAGCCCTAGCCATTTTGAATTTCCAATTGCAACAAAACTAACCAGAGCCTCAGAAGGCTGAGCCTGTATTGCTCACCTGCCTTTGGGCCAATTAAAAGACAAACATTCAATGACCAGAGGTAACCATGATTGTTGTTTCACTTTAGAAAGGATCTTGCATAGATGCTTCCTGTCAAATATTGATCCATTTGGCAAGTAGTTTCAGAGGAGAAGATGTTTTGGCCACTCAGAAACAACAATAATCCATGTTGACCATTTTTTTTCCTCAAATTGGGATAAAATAGGGAAACTATATAAAGGACCTTTACAAGATGCCACACATCAAATATTTATACATTTGACCGAGCAGTTTTAGATGAGCTTTTTAATGAATCAGCCGATCAGAAACAAGAATTGTTAATAGTGGCCATGATTTTTGTCCGATCAGGATAGAATGACCTTCCATAGATATTAATCCATTTAGCCAATCAGTTCCAGAGTAGAAGAATTTTTTAAAGTATCAGCCAATCAAAAAGACATCCATGGCAGCCATGTTTTTTGTCCGATCAGGATGAAAAAATTTGGTTCCATTTGGCAATGCAGTTACAGAGGAGAACATGAAAATGTAAAATTTTACAGATGACAGAAGGATGAACGACAGATGCCATGTGTGGAACTTCCACGGGTAAAACAGAGTAACTTCTATAAACTAGTACATGTATATGGTCTCAACCTCATTGCAAATTAAGTTGCAACCACTAGTTGGTATGGTGAAAGTTTATATAGCATTACAAAGACTTATGGTAATGGTAGTTTTACACCTAAAGTGCACAAATTACAATTCTTAAGCAAGGAGTCATTTCTGAAAAATCATGTGTCAGATTTTCTTAAAATGTATAAACCTATAGTTTGTCTTTGGTACATGCTTGTTTTTTTTTACTGAAAGTATTCATATTAATACTACTGGTATACACCATGTTTTAAAATTTTACCTTGATGCAATTTTTTCTCTTCAAAATAAAATACCTTGCCATCAAAAGTTAAAACCTTAATTAAATTTATACGTACAAGGTGGTACCTATTAAAATGGTTACTCTTGATGCCAAACTACCTGCAAATGTCAAAGAAGTTGCCACGGCCTTGTCTCTCATTCGCCTCTGTAATATAGTAATTGTTTCCTCAGTTGTAAAGTTATAACTGTCATACAATATCATATCTGATCCTTGATAATTTCATTTGAAATACAGAATATGTGAAATAATCACAATGTAATATCTTGGCTATTCAGGAATGGTTTTCACAAAAAATCATAAGTCTAAGATTGATCATAAGTTTAGAAGCTTCAAAGGAAAACTTATTGTGACGTCATAATTTACGACAAATTACACTTACGACATTTTGTGAAATTGACGACAGAAACCTAATTTTTCAATGTTTTGCTAAAGTTGTGTATGAATCTAAATAAATAACTGCATTGTATTACATGTAAATAAACTTCATTTGAAGGTTTTGCTACCACAAATTCTCGGTGTATTCATCTCACCATGGAAACTCAATTTCTTTACTGTAAAACCACTGATTAACCTTGACAACTTCAAAGCGTTACTCTATTACCGGTATATACTACATCTTGGGGAGGCACTTTGATTGGGTTTGTAAAATCTCTTTTTTCATCCCCCCTCTTTGATGTTAGTGCCTTCTTTCACTACCTATTATACAAAATATTACCATATCCATTAACTATTAAGGACCCCTATAAATCAGGTTGTATTAAATAAAATTAAAAACTTCATCAAGAAAATCTTAAATATTAACTACACATATAAACACCAAGCAAAATTTGCTGGTAATAATGAAAATTTAAAGCTCAAGCATAAAGTAAATGAGAAACTCAGGAAATAAATTGATGGAATTTTAATTTTTGCAACATTTCAGCATGCAGTTGAAATTTTGCCTGTGCTTATGATAAAGACATTTTTAAATAATTACCTTATATTTCTTCCAAAATTCAATTACTAGTAATTAGTGGATAAATAATAAGTTTCAGTATTTTTGTCTTTTCTTTGAATTAACTGTATTCTTAAAATTTTATCTTTTATTGGTCATCATAATACCTTATAAAATCTACAACTTATCCTGATATATATATATAAATCTGATCAAATCTACATTGTACAAATCTATATCAGGTTTGGTAATAAACATGTAAATAAAAAAATGTTAAACTGTATCAGACAAACACTTCCTATGTCTTACCATCTGGAAACTTCTTGCCTGCAGTAGCATTATCTATATATTTTACTCAAATATTGAGATAATAAAAACTTACTTCACTGTACCTTTGCAGGGACTATATTTGACCCCTTCAATCTTGTTCAGTAAATAAAGTAATTTTATTGGTCCTGTTGAGTTTGATAAACCAAGAGATTACTGAATTATTATTGACTTACTGATGCAAGGAAATTGGAAGTAAATGAAGCACTCTGATTTGTCATTCTAAACTCTCTTTTATATGCAAAATATCTCAACCACATCATGGTAAAAAAGGTTATAGAGAAGCACTGTGTTGTAGTCCTTACTACAAATTCAAATTCCTTGGTGTGGAGTCCAAAATGGCTGAAATAAGAACAAGTTGTAGAGTGACTGTCATACTGGGACATATTCATACAAATAAAGTCTGACAAGGGTACCGAAATATTTTCAATACATTTTATTTACTAGTACAAAAATATTTTCATGTTCTTCAGACAAGGGGATTCCCTATAGCTATATTAGAGAAATATAACACCCATTTGTTATTGTAGTACAACTAAATGAGTTATTTTCTGGCTATTGGCTAATAACTGCTGTCTGTTACATCCTATATTTCAACATCAGTTGATTAATACAGTAATCATATAGTAAAATTGGAGTCTGAATCTACAATGAAATTTGCATTGTGATGTTAATCCCTTAGAAGTTAAAGGAATTATTACGATAGGTAATTTCTCTAATAACGCTATAAGAATGTGCCTTTGATGTACAGAGAGTGTCCAAAAGTGTTTACTACTTACCATTTACAAACTACCTAGATTACTTGGCCATTCAGGCCCCTAATCCAAATGGTAAAAACTTTTGTCTAAAAAAATATACATTTAAAAAAATTTGAGATCAACGTTGGTCCTTTTGAAGAAATTGCCATTCGATAACTTATTTCAGTTACTGTTGAATAAATTTGACAATTGGATTCAGTTACTTCATTGGTAACTTATTAAGAAGGTTCCACCCTTGACTGATTAATACAAGAAAAAACTGCAGATAAGTTTGCATTATTTCATTACAACAGATTATGAAAGCCCAAATATTTAAACATAGACTTCAATTTGAAGAGAAAATATGCTTTATATGCAAACTAAATTTTACACAGAACATTTTCATTTTTTCTCTACTTGTTCACATTTTTCAAGCAGCAATAGAAATACAGTTTTGAAATTATAGCCTGAAACATTTTGTAAATGAATTATATGGTAAACATATATGAAAATCTTACTTGAATTGGTTTCATGATACCATTTCATTAATAGAAAAAAACTGCAAGTACTGTAAAAGTTTTAGTATTCATGGACTCCAATTTTTGTGAAAACATATTTTCATGCTTATTTGAGACTTTAAATTTTTATATGTCTTGCATATTGCATAGCGATGCATATTGAATTGCAGTAATGCCAAGGTAAAAATTCATGTTTCCGGGTATGAATTTTTGTGATAAAATAATGTCCGCAAAGATAGCGAAAAATAAAAAGCCAGTAAATATTGCTACCTTACAGTATCTTTTCCCACTCTTTGTACATGTACACTAGACTGATTTTAAAAATCATATTACATGTACATTTTAAGGAGTTTGCTGGTCAGTCTCATAATAAAAATTGTCATAGGTTGAAGGGGGTTTGATTCAAAACAAAATAAGAAAAAATATTTTTAATTTTGTTTAAGAAATAATTCACATTTTTTATTCTAATATGTTAAATATATTATATACAAAAAAAATGTCATTAACTGATGATGTGATTTCAGCAAATAGCATTGAGACATTGTTATTTTTGTGCTTAAAACATATTGTAAAGTCATAGTGCATATATTTCATAATAAAGGATGATTTTACTATGGGTAAATGACATGTTCATGACCCCAGATTAGAAATGCTCATTACAGACTATTAACTACCCCAAACATTTTTTTCATTTAAAATAAAAAATATCTGTTTTCCTATGAAACTTTTGGCTTGGAGAGTATTATAAAGACAGAACCTTAGCAATATAGCTTACTCTTTTGACCACATGCGTTTTAATCTTTCTTTTCCTGTTTCCTTTGACAGAAAATCTTCAACTTCCTGATCTGATACAGTGTACTTTGTTAGTTCTTCTTTTAAAGCAGCAACTTGCTCTTTTGTTAATCGCTTACATTGCACCACTTGTACTGGCAATAAATTCAGTTTTGAAATGTTTCTAAAGGCCTCATACAAATAATAAAGTCTGTTCTCTGGCATGAGATATTGTCTCTGCACAGAAGGTGGTATATTTGTATTGGGTAAAATCTTAGGAATATTAAACAAATATTTTGTTCTTTTATAAAGTAAATGTTTGTTGGTGATACAAGTATTTCTCTCCAGATTGTTTATTCCTGCAGCCATGTTCAGTCCTTGGTCTCATAAAAGGAAAGTTCCTTCTGATTTTTAAGGCAGTTTACATGTATAATGATTGTTGATGTCTGAATTCTTCACAAAACCTGCAAAACATTTGAGTTTCATATACTAAAATTCATAAGAATGGAATCTTTCTTTTGAGTCATGAACTGAAAGTTGTCTTTTAAGACAGTCAATCTTTCATGTGATAATATAGCAGAATTATGACATTTTTGTGTAATCTTTAAAAACAATAGCTCTGTCATGTTTAGTATTTTTCAATTCACATAATTAGTTAGACATATACCTCAACTTTTTTTATTCCAGTTCAGAAATAAGGTTTCTCAAAATAGCTTATGTCAAGAATATTCTTATACCCCTTCCTAATAAAAGGAATTCGAAGATACCAAAGGGGCAGACAGAAATCGTTAAGTCAGAAGGCAGACAAGACCATGGCAAACAAAAAGAAATGAAAGACAAACATACAACACACAAACATGCATTGAAAACTAAAGCTGGAGTAACACGAACCCTACAGAAACCAGGGTGAGTTCAGGTGCTCCAGATAAATGAACCATTCTAAAGCCAATTTCTGTGTCAACAAAACAGCAGTCCAAATAACATGAATTTTACAGCCTATATTGTAAATGGATGTATAAATTGATACGAAATTGAAAGGAACTCTTTGGTTTTCATTCATTTTAAAATTCTGTGTAGTTTTTGCTCTTAAATACCCACCTGATGTAGAAGAAATTTAAGAAATGTTAGACGTTAGAATTTTGGTACGGACAGTAGATTGGCGATAGGTTACAATAGCCCAATTATGATTTCTGGTAATTAGCTAAATCTGACCCCCAGATTAAGCCAAGAAGAAAACAAAGATAGGCGTTTGATTGGTCAACATTAAACACCAAACTTATCATTATAAGATTTGTTGATAATCGGTTAATAAAAAAATTCACCTATCATCAATACACAATGACGTACTTCACTGACAGGACAGTTGGACAGATTTACGTAATAGATACTGTGACGTACTTGAGCGTGTTAACTAACTACTTCTCTCACATGCATGTTTTACACACAAATTTTTAGCGTGTATTTATTATGAATGCTTGCACATCTCAATTACTTGTACATGAAGTAAGTCATTAACTGCCAACTAGCGAACTAACCATTTTTGCAGGTACATTTTAAAAATTATTGCAGGTTGTTTAAAATTGTATGGGAACCATTTGAAGTATTTTATATATTTTATATTAAAAGTAAATTTTGCAAACTTTGATATTTCTTTAAAGTTCCTATTAATTTCTAATACTTGGACTTTAATTTTGGGTTTGTTTGAAATAGGGACAAGCATTTTTATTTTATTAGTTTTTGAGTTTCTGCATTGAAATCCTAATATTTGTTTCATTAGGAATATCAATAATAAAATGCCAAGTAAAATGGATGATGTTTTTCTTGTCTATAAATTGATTTGTAATGTATATTTTTGCAGTAAATAAATGATGCATCATCATGACTTGTTAAATTTGAAACATGTACACATTTATATACATGGTATGGTTCTGTTGGTCTGTGACAACTATATATAAGTAACAAACTCTTCCCCCTATACCTGGAGTAAACTGCTTGGGTGATTTAGGTCATGCAAGATATCATGTATTGTATACACTGTAAAAATAGAAAATTTTCAGTATTTGAGACAGGGGTCAAAATTTTTTTTTAAAAATTGAAAAAATGATTATCATGGGAATTATGAGGAAATCCGTTAAAAAGGTTGCACCTTTTTTACCATAAATTGTCGCATATAAATGTCACACGAACCTATGTATTTTCTAGATATGACACAAAATGTGCACCAACTTTAACAAATCTTGTTTTGTAACTCGCATATGTATAATGGATACAATTGGTTACAACACTGAAGAAAACTATACAATTTAGTAGGGACATGGTATATAATGTAAGGATGGTTAGGCCGTGTCTTTTTTAAAATTTGTTTAAAAAATTTGTAAAACACACACACACAAAATGAGTTTAGA
>JARWCS010172427.1:0-14220 GCA_034783895.1 Geukensia demissa | reverse complement strand
CCAAACATTTGTACTTGATAGATCTTTAATTGTGCAAAGTTTGGTTGTGATGTTTTTGTGCGATCTTTATTAAAATCAACAAAATTGTATCAAATAATGTGCGATCTTTATTAAAATCAACAAAATTGTATCAAATAATGTATCAATGTAAGTAATTTCTTAGTGATTTTACATTTTTAGCAACTTCTATGTGCCATGTGACCATTGTAGAACCAATTAAACTAAAAGTTCTGTTGGATTTTCTTTTTATAGACATTATTCAATACAAAAAATATGAAATAACAGAAATGAGCAACTATTCATTTTTCTGGCAAATTCTTGGGCCAAAAATGGGCCTTAATGACCCTCGTCTTTTAGTAAAAGGGTTTTTTAAGCTAAATTTTCACAAGATTTCACAGAATTTCTCACATGCTGACTACAAATTCATTTAATTTTTGCCAGTGATGCATTGAATCTTTTTATCCTGACAATCTTATTAAGTGAAAATTCAAAAGTGGAGAAAAATACTTTTCTGATGGAAAATAAAATGATGCTTCTAATATTACAACAAAAAATGTCTGTCATTTTTCATGTGACATTGACTATTTCCAAAATATTTTGCTCTTTTTCCAGTAATATACTTGTGGAAAAATATCACTAATATCAGAAACCCTATATTCAGCCATGGTTTGCAGTGTCAGAATGATATCTATACAAATTACCATAATATACAACATGTATACATGCAACTGTATAAGAGGATATCACTGGACAATAATAGAGGTGTATTTTGTGTAAAAAAAGACCATTCTAAAACCAAAACATGTACAGTTAATTACTTTTGTCCTTGTTAATACTAGAATTACTGACAGTTATGGTTTGAAAAAAAAATGTCATGGTGAATCCCATTTCAAACTTACAAATCAAAACTGAAGGAAATAGTGAGATATGATAAAATTCAATTTATGTTACTTATGGTTTATAATTAAGTAAAAAACAAACAATTTTGTAACAAAAATGGAAATAAAAAGAAACATTTTTATTTGTGTACATTGAAAAAAGTGTCTATCAAGAATATTATGAATTAAACTAATAAATGCATAACTGACCATTATGAAAAAATGAATTAACCAATATGGCAAGCGTAACAAATAAAAGTAACATTTATCATCTTTCCTAAGAATACCTAGAGCTATTGGATTGCATTTAAGTAAGTGTCACTTAAATCTGACTCTGTATCTCTCACTTCATTACTTATAAACTGAAAAATTATGTGAAGTATATGATGTGTTAATATTTATCCAATTAGTGATATGAAAATGGACTGTTCCAGAACAAACTGTAAAGAGGTGTTTTAAAGCACCTTCATTTAAAAGTTTGCAGGCACGGACTATTTTTGGGAAATCTTTCTTTAAAAGAACAGCTTGGTGCCATAAATGAGTCAAAATTTTTAATGTGATGGCATTTTCGTCTTGGATGTTTGGCCGCGTCAGTATCTACACTCTGTGCAATAATTACCTAAAACATGCTCAAAGGGTAGTAACTCGAAATAATTGTATGAAATAAATCGGACAATCGTAGCGTCATTGTTGATGTCAACAAAAACATGGGAGGGAATTGTCAGAGGACACCAAAAGGGCTATCATACATTTTATTGAGTGGGCATTGAGCTAGTCATGTTGTGAAAAGTTTAAAGATCAGTAAATCTACCATTTCTAGGCTTTTGCAATGATGGAGAATACAGGATAATACTGAAAACCTACAATGAAGTGAAAGGAAAAGAACTATCACCAAAAGAGCTGAAAATACGCTTTTAAGGGTTATAAAAACATCTAGTAGAGCTACATTGAAGGACATTCCCCATGAATTTACCTCCCGCACACCTGTAAAAGTGTCTCTGCGTACTGTTTAACAAAAAGTGCATTCATTTGGGTACTCTAGACGATCGGTATGAAGAAGATAGGTATTCTAAATGTCAATAAGAAAAAAAGGTTTGCTTATTGTAGGGGAAAATTATGTTGGAATGTAGAAAACCAGTTGATAAAGGTGATACTTTTGTTTGAAATGATGATGGTCATAATACCAGATTGAAAGCTAAAGGTCTGGAGGAAGTCTTCAGAGGTTTGAAGGTCTGAATGTTTAGGTTATCTGGCAGAGGCACCATCTTCCAATCTCAAAGTTATGGTCTGGGGCTTCTTAACTTACTTTGTTGTGGACACATTAGTGATGATTGATGGAAATATAAGCTTTAATAAGTACAAAGAAACACTCGACAACTTAAAGAATAAAATAATAAACAGACTTCATTTAATCCATAATGTTACTGATCTGAAGTCTGAGTTGATGTGTGCCTGAAATGAAGTTCCATTATTTAATATACAGAGACTTTATTCAAGCCTTCCTCCTTGCTGTGGACAAGTAATAATCCAGAAGGGAAATATCACAAAAGATTAACTATTTATTGCCAATCCAAGGTGAGTTATTGTGCTATATTTAGTTTACATTGGTTGTTCAATATTTGGCAGTCATTAAATAGTTGACTCAATGATGTCACCTGCAATATGGCAATATGTTGTGTATATTACAGCATTTACTCAAATTTTATGCATGGCGCAGATAAATAAAAAAATGATGCTCCAACCTCCTATACAGTTTTTTTTTTCAGGAACAGTCCTAAGCACATGTACATAACATAATATGAAATAATTACATTGACAGTTACATCCATTTAAATATGTTGTATATATTTTCCTTTTTTATGAGCTTGAATGAAATTAATGCAGTTACATCTATTTAAATATGTTGTATATATTTTCCTTTCTTCTTTTGAGTTTGAATGAAATTAATACATAAAAAGTGATTTAAAACTGAATTTCCCCAACAATTGTTGGTAAATAAGAAAACAAATGTCATGATGCTAGATCTTTTTTCTTGCCCAAATTGGTAAATGAAATGCTCATGAAATAAATTCATTTTTTAGCATTTTCAAAAGGTTTTAAATGTACAGCTTGAAATACTGTGAGCAAGCTCACAAAAGTATTTCCCCTGATCAGCATGTTGAACCTTAAAGTTTAATTATCTCCCCTTGGAGACATCTGACAGCAATGAACAACTTCATGCACATCTCATATGATGCCTTAACTTTAAATGAAAATTAAATATGATACAAATGATGTCTTAACTTTAAATAAAGATTGAATTTGATGCTTAACTTAAATAAAGTTTAAATGTAATGTCTTTACTTTAATTAAAGTTTAAATGTGATGTCTTTACTTTAAATAAAGTTTAAAGATGATGCCTTAACTTTTAATTGAGTTAAAATACTATGCCTTAACTTTAAATAAATTTTAACTATGATGTTTTAACTTTAAATATAATTTATCAAAACAACTCTGCAGACAGACAAATAGGGTGATTCCTACATACCCCGAACTTTATTTTGTTTAAAATGTTCCTGCACTCAAAACAGGTTGACACCATTTGTGATGTTGTCATGGAGATATTATCAAAATAACTGAGTGGACAGATGAAAAAATATACAAACGTTTTGTTAAGAACTTGTACATTTGAAGCATAAATCTTCCAAATGAGGTAGACCAACTGAATCTAAACTCAAACTAAATCTAAAATTAAGCATTACACATATAAAGCTGTTATACTGATTAATATTCTTAATAAAAAATAAGCTGACTTGTTTATAGTTAAATATAAATTGTCGTACCATATATATAAAAATGATACTAAAAGTTCCATTTAATAATGTTTCTTTCTAAATTAAAATAAAACAATATATTGATTGATTGATTGTTGTATAACGCCGTGTTGGCAATATTTTTCAGCCATATCATGGCGGAATGAAACAATATAGGTCATGTTGGTATGCTATTTTCAGCAGACTTATAGTTATGTCTTATGGATTCATCAATGCACTTAGAGAACAATAAAAGAAAATTACAGCGAAAATTAGTATATAGTAACTTGTATTTGGAAAGGAGTTGGTATATTGGTCCTAAAATGCAAGTTTATCAATACACATTTCAAAATATCCATTACTTTTAGAGTATGAATATTTATATATTAAGAATTATTTTCACTAGAACAGCCTATTTTCAAGAGGCCAAGTATAAGCATTCTCCTGAAATATGATCAATTTTGACATTTTTTACTCATTTTTTTCTTTCTTGACAAAAGTCTCATCAACAGAAAGACATACACCTCCACAAAATTATCTTGACAGCACATGGCACCAATGTCATTATGAACTTTCCACCTTGGGAGTGTCATTATGATTTCATTCAGCATTGTCAGAAAGAGTATGTGTACATCAGTTATAGTACAATTGTATGTCCATTACGGATATGAAGTTTTTCTATAGCAATTACAGCATGTTTGAGATTACAACAAAGTGAATAATTCATGACATGCTTACTTACATTTGGGTAAAACAAACATAAATTAAGTATTTTAAAATCAAAATCAAGATTACTAACACAACAAAACAATGATTAGGCAAGCAGCTGCAGTGAAAGAATATATTTAATCAGACCTACTTTGGAGTCAAACTTTGTTCATATACATGTTATATACATCCCTGGCTTAAATTCTTAAGAAATGTATATGTTTTCAGATTTAATTTTTAATTCTGTTAGTTAAAAAAACATGGAATAAAAAAGAACTCAACCTTTTGCCTCATAAGATAATATCTCAAATCCTTACACAATTAGAATAAAATGATTGTTTTGAAATGTATTTAAAATTTTGGTTCTAATTGAAATAATGATATCTCAAAAAGCCCTATATTAACAATTTTGAATGAAGTAGTGAAAAAGCCATTTTAGTACATTTTTGTTTAAAATAAAGACAAGTTAATGATGAATATTGTCCTTCTCTTGTAAAGCCAAAAATTGACCATACCATTCATCTTTGAAGACTAAAATTATGGCACCCTTATCACACATAATGAAATGTCATGAATTTTATTAAGTGCCATACGAATCAAAATCCACTTCAAAATCAGTTCCAAAAAAATGGCCAAATGGTTCACATGTAATGACAAGTACAAAGTCACCTTGTGGATAAAAACAAATGCTTTTAAAAACAATAAGGTCATTTAACCCAATAACATCCTAGACAATTATCAACATTTTTCTTCGGGACAAAAACTATTTGCATTTCTGATCAAATAACTGTCCAGAAAAAAAATTAACAACTGGATACAGGTCTTGGTGCAAAAGGTTTGGTCCCATGTTACATAACATAATAGAAAATCATTTTATTCTTGTGCTATCTTTAAACTTTGAGTCTGTCTTGTAAAATCAGTATGCAATGCTTTGACAAACAGTTTGCATCACAATAATTATCTATAGCATACATAGATATAAAGCACACATACATTTTAACACATATACTTTGTGTTTATACTAATATTTGTATCCATCTAATTGTTGTACATTTTCTTGATTTCATCTTTAAACTTTTCTTCAATACTTTTTCTTTTGAACTTCATTGAATCTGTAACGAGGCCAGTGTCTGGTGTCCAGACCTCAGGACACAGTAAAATCTTCTTTGGAATACTGAACTTATCAAGATTTGCTGAAATGATAAATATATTGTAGTAAAAATTTACCTAGGAACTGCACTATTCAAAAACATTTCTGAGTTGAAAAACAATGAATTTTGCCCTTAAATGGCTCTTGAGGCATGTGTTGATCACCTTGTAAAATATTGCCATGGTATGAATAAAAAGATTTAAGTATGAACATTAATGATTGTAAGACATCTTTCTGATTATATCTGTTGTTCCTCTGTATCTATCTTTTCAAAATAATAACAAAAATGCAATTTCTCATAGCGTTTTAACTTAATCTAAAAAAGTTCAGATATGGTGCTATGTTGTTTAGCAGATGTCATCAGATAAAGTTCCTAAATTCATTGGTATCTGACAAGAAGATTTTCAAACTTTTAGCCTATCAGATTGCATTGTTGACTCTAGGCGTTATGTTTTAATTTTAACTGGCAAATATATTTGTTAGATTATTTAGACAATGTTCCATTTGATTGTCATGATTTATGTATAGTTTCACATTTTGTATTTCAGGGCCTTTTACAGCTTCCGTTATGGTATGGACTCTGGTTCATTGTTGAAGGCATGGGACCTGTAGAAGTTTAAATTCTACTGTCATTTGGTGGGCGAATGTCTCATGGACAATCATGCCACATCTCCTATTTTTATAATAATTGCAATTGGTAAAGTTATTTCAGATAAAAAAGTCTTTAAATGAAATTCACTGAAGGATCCAACGTTAAACTGTGTTGGATCATGGTGGCTGTCTTGAAAGTCTGATTGGCAAATGATTCACAAGTTTCATAATGTACATCAAATGATCATTTCTGCAACATAACAATTCTATTGGCTAGTTAGTTTTCGACAGAAAGTTGACAGGAAGATTTTCAAAGTTTCAGCCAATCAGTACACATTATAGGTTCTAGCAGCCATGTTTTAATTCCTATGAGCAAACAATTCAAAACTTTGTTAGCGCACCATCCATGGAAAATTCCTGACAAGAACGGTTCTAATCAGCCAAACAATTTCAGGGCAATAGATTGAAGATATAAAAGTTAACAGACACTGCAACAACTTAAGGTCTTTTCAGTAGAATATTTCCACTGCTGTCCACATGCAATAGCATATCAGTGTAATCAACCAACTGACAAGGAAATAAACTACAAATACTGACTTAAGATTGTACTGGACACAATAATATTCATTAAAATCACATAAAAGTACCCATGGTAGGCTTTGCCTCAGTGAGTGTCCACTATGGCCTAACAGTGTACTCAATGAAGTAAAAAGTAAATAATATTAAAACAGATTCTGTACTTCCATGGGACAGGAGCTCCTATTCCTTATATGCACCTATGTGAACCCTCAGGTGTTTATGTGAGGCCCATGCTTTATCTTTGTTTATTTATATTTCCACGATAAGTTTCTGTTATTTGATTGATTTCAATCAGTGCTTACTTTCCTTTTGTGTTTCTGGATCTTAACTGGTTTCTTTTGTTGGGATCTTGACTGGTTCTTTCGTAAGAGTAGTTTCATTCCGGGTGTAAAGGCTCCGGTTTACCTGTTTGTTTCTGTCTAGCGGATGAAATACACTATTGCACTTCATTCCGTCAACGTGAATTCCCTAGTGTATTTTAGTAGTGGAAATTATATCCTAGGGTATTATATGCCACCGGAAAGAAGGTTTGTGGCGGAAAGAAGTCACTGTTACACTTTTTTGCCTTGTTGATAAATGCTGACTAGTTTTTTTTGCCTTGTTTATGGATCCTGTTGGTTTTTTGCCTTCTTGGTGGGCCTTGACTATTTTTCACATGTTCGTGGGGTTTTTTTTGCCTTGTTGAAACAAAGATTGCCTGTGGCAGCAATGTTTGTAGTCTACTTGAAGGATGAAACATGGTAACTTTTTTATGGACCTTACATAGATAATCCCTGTCAAGTCTGGTTCCATTTGGCCTTGTAGTTTCACAGAGGAAGAATTTTAGATTTGGCCGACAAGATATGGCATTCAGGTTTGTAGTCTGATCAGTACTAAATGAGGTAAAGATTTTCTATAAATTCTTTTTGTGGGTTTGCTTCCACTTGGCCTAGTGGTTTCAGAGGAGGAGATAAAAATGTAAAGTCAATAGACAACAGACGACAAGCGATGACAAAATGTAACATGGCCATTGTCAGGTTAGCTGAAAATCACCTCAAACAATGTCTGTAATTTATATGCTATCATACATTTTCTCATTTTTCTACATTTTGCAGTAAAGAAATTATAATTTTACCTTTGATTCCATACTCTGTCATTTTCTTTAGCATTTCCTTTTTCAGATCATCATTTTTACAGAGTTCAGCCATATCTCCCTCAATCTTCATTGAAGATGCCAGATCTTTAAAAGGTTTCACTGATGGGATAACAAAGGCTATTGTGTAATCATGATGTGAAGACCCATACACACAAATCTGTTCTACCAGTGTACACATTTTCAGAGTTGTCTCCACTTGACCTATGGCAATATATTCACCTGTCTGCAGCTTTAAAAGATCTTTCTTTCTATCTGTAAATATGTGATAACAAGATGACATATAGAAAGTACAAGACGAGAAAATCTCAAGACCCTTGAGGGTAAGATTTCTATCTTCCCTGATGAGGCTTGCAGAGCCAGAGAACAAAAGAAATCTTACCCAAGGGTGTCTGAGATTTTCTGTCTTGTAATTTCGGGGGTGTTTGATTCTTTTCCTCACATTTTATATCATAAATACACATAACATTTGCTGTCAAGGAAAATGAATTTGGCTGGAATAAATGCATGTAGCTTGTCCTACAACCCCTGTGTCAGACAGAGAAATATCGACTCAACAAAACCATGGATACCATTGCTCCATCTGTGAGAAGACAGGATCTGTATGACATTGTATGAAGCAGTAAAAAATTTGTGGATTTTTTTTACTTTCATTTTATAAAGTTGAGAGCCTCATATTTAACAATTATGAAAATTTAACTAGATGTAAATTAGATAATGTTATCAATTACTACATTTACGTTTTTCTATTATGCCAATAATCTGTTTAAGAAAAGAAAGAAATGCAATGCATTATTTTTTTAAGAACTTATTTCATGCCCCATGGAAATCAAGTGAACGAAAGTCAACAGCTTAACACATACACATCTCCTAATCTGGTCCTAGCATGGTTGATGAAGGTAAATCCAGGTATAGTGTCTTTCTGGTATATATTCCATATTCTTTTAAATATGAGATAATTTAATTTTAAACTTTAACAGTTATGGCTTCTCCATGTACCAAAACATTCAAAGTTTTGATTAACTGTCTAATTATAGTGAACCAATTTGATCTTGATAATTATCAACATGAGACAGTACAATTTTTTTTCTGTTTTCTCTAGTATTTTGTTTTATAGAATAGTTTTTACATTTGTGGTATAAAAACATTACTAAATATATGAAACCAATTCAATGTACCAATAATGGACAAACATCCATCTTCTTCTATCTCCCCAATATCTCCGGTACAGAAATATCTAACACCATCAATTTCTATAAAATCTTCCTTTGTCTTCTCTTCCATTTTAAAGTAGCCTTGAACAATGTTACCTCCTCCAACCAATATTTCTCCTTGTGGATGAGGCTTGTTGGTTGCCTTGTAATTTCCTTAATAGAACATTATTTATTTACATGTATTGAATAGCAGTCCATATAAGAATCATAAGTTTTCAAAAAAAAAATCATTCCCAAATGGCTGCGAATATTACAAGATTGATTTATTGATTGTTGTTTAACTTCCAGTGGCAAATATGCATATTCAGGACGAAAACATATTTTCCTTTGATGGCCCCCGTTGAAATTGCAGGGGTGCACTAATTACAGCGACAATAAGTTCAAAGGCAGAATTATTACATGCCAAAGGTAATAATTGACCGGTAAATGTGAATTATTAACCTGAGAGGAGTTTTTAATTCGGAGTAGGTTTTATTTCAACAAAAGATTCTATTGAAGAATAAAATCAACAACTAGGAATTGTGAAAATAAAATACCTTGCATAACAAAAAAAAATTTACATTTCAGATTGTATATGAATAAATGCAACATTTTGCAATGGAATATAGAAAATTTTTGCATTGTGTAATATAGTTTGGACTGCAGGGTATACTTTGCAAAATGCAGAGATAGCTGTCATTCTGATAGCAGTTGGATCTATACTCAATATCAGAATTGGTTGGAACATGTAAAAAGGTTATGAAAGAAAAACTGTCTACCATATTCTTATAAAATAGTGTTAATTTTGTAGACTGAAAAAAGTGCAAGCAAGTTGCAATAATACTTATTAGCAATCACAATGCATTTTTAACAGTCCCACATTTTTAATCTTCTACAGGGATTTTACATTGTAAAATCAGCCATTTGTTTGCCGGAATCAGCTCTTTGCACATGCTAGCCTGAGACCAGGAGTTAACAATGTCAACCATGGGTAATAATAAGGTAATAAAACTGACTATAAATAACATGCAAAAATGGTATGAGGCACACCTGAATGGAAATTTAACAGTAATTCTCCATATATGAATCCAGGTGAAATTGACATGGCGACATTATTGGAGGGTACCACGTGCAAGTCATAAGTTAAAGAGATTTTACTATGGTTAAATCCTGTTGATGTTTTCCAGACCCTATATTAGAATATAGCTTGAAATTCACACACCACAAAACCCTGACATAAGAGTATAGTTAAATGTTAAATATGATTCACACTTTTATAAAATTATCAAATATAAATCTTTACCTTCAGGCCAATCTCTCAGTCTTATTTCAGAACAATGTAATGGTGCTCCAACTCTTCCAGTTGACAAATCAGACACTATATAATAAAACAGTTTTAAATATATAAAGTTTTTAAATCTTTTAAAAACCCAATATGATAACCTATGTATGACAGGTAATTGTATCAGTGCCACACTTTAAAGTCCAGTATAGAATACCCATGTAGTAGTATATACATGTTTTTCAAACTATTTTAATGCAAATAAGAGAAAAAAGGTAATTTTGGGGTGCATAAATACATGTTTCTGTAATTATTGGTACCCATTGTAACTGTGAAACATGTACTTAAAGGGGGAAAATTCAAGTTGTGATGGGAAATTTTTATTCTCCATGATATGTTTTAATTTTCTGTGCTGCATGCTTTTCTTTCCGTAACTGCAAACAAAAAACTGTCAACCTAGACAGATCTATTCTTGGGTAGAATCAGAACACCTTATCATGTTAAAATGCATAAAATTAATCAGCACTTCAGTCATTACTTGACCATTCTAGTGTACACATCTAAATATCAATATATTAACATTACTGTCTAAATATTTGCTTATACCAACTACTTAGTTCAAGCATTCAGTCTTATTGAAATTTAATTTGTTTCAAGTTACAACACTGAAATATATGCAAGTAGTATTTAAAATAAATGTTACCAATGTTAACAAAGTTTGTTATTCTGGGCATGTGTTTTATGTAGTAACATGTTATATGCTATTCCAATTTACAGATACCATGTGCAATACAAAGAATTAAGCCTCTTCAGGTTTTTCGAATTTAAATAACTACTGCAAATATCTCTCAAACAATAAGTGATTAAATTGATGTCTGACAAACCTGAAAATTGGGAAGGTGTTTACCTTTAGGCACCCCTAGTCTCCCAGCAGTGGCACCAACCCAATGTTGTACAAACATTGTCAATTTTGTCATGCTGGATATGTTTTTCAAGACATAACCTCTCATTAGCAACATTAGAACCAATACTTAGGAAGCAATAAGTTTAAACATAGTTAAAGGACATACTCATTTCCAAACAAACTTAAAAAGAAAGCCATGGATCTCATGTGCAAGCAGACCTTTCAGCAATTAAATAATTTGTAAAACCACAACTCAATTTTTTATTATAGTTTTAGCACTCATGTTTTTTATTGCCAGGAGCACAATAATGGTTGGAAGAAAAATAAACACATAGCATGAGATTAATGAAGAGAAGTGGCAAGTTAGTTACGATGAATGAGAGTTTCTCTACCAAAAAGGTGTTCGGCTCTCCCATTTTCTTTTGAAATCAAATTCATCAGAGATATTTGTGGTAAAGTACTCACACCATAATGTGAATGATATCAGATCAGAAATGAAGGAGTAATTCTGGTAACAACAAAGTATGACAGATAGAATCAAAGGTCAAAAACATTATACTGTAGGCAACTTTGTTGTGTGGGGTATTAAAATATCTACATAATCCTACCCTCTGTGATTGTGCCAGCTCCACAAGTTTCTGTTAGTCCATATCCCTGTAATACTGGACAACAGAAACAAACATTCATAAACAAGTGTGTTTTCTCTGATAAAGGAGCACCTCCACATAGCATCATCCTGATTCTTCCACCCAACAAGTCCCGGATTCTCTGAAACAAAACACTGAAAACAAAAATAAAATTTGACTTCAATAAGACATCTCTAATGAAAGAACAATATTTACTTCACTCAGAAATACCAATATCTAATGCCTGTCTGTATTCATCTACTGACTAGAGCAGAAACATCTAAATAAATAAGGATGGCAATTCACTTAGGATCACAGGGTCATAACATAAAATGTTGCAGCACGGCCATCCAGTTACCCAGGACAGTTAAACAAATCGTTTACGAGAATCTGTGTTTACCTGTAAAATGCTGTCTGAATGGAAGATATTTTTGAATGAACCTATTCTCCTGTTGATTATTACTAGGTGATATGTCTAAAAAAAAACAAAATAAAATGTCCACAACTGCAATTTAACTGAGGTACTTCCCAAGCACAGCATTTTATTACCGCAGTACGATGACATGTGAAAGGTAAGCAAATGAAATTAGGGTAAGTGTTGACACATTATTTTGCTGGACACAATTATGTGCTAGACACATTAAAGTGCTAAACACAGTAATATGACTGGATCAGTTATCATTTTCATCCCTATTATTCTCAAAACTGGCATTATTTTTGTTGCATTATTCATAAGGAATCATTTGGGAAAAAAAAACTTTTAAAAATCTAAAGAAAAATAAATTTTTTTCTATATTATATGAAATTAAATTTTGACGCCTTTTAGCTCAAAAACAGTAATAGATTAAGAAAATCTGTCAACAAGCTACTGAAAGCTCAAATGAGAGGAATCAAATGCAAAAACGCCATCAAATTCGGATAAAAAATATAATCTAATGCAAAATCCAATTTTTTTTAACTCTTTGAATTAGTGTAACTTTTGCTCCATTTTTCACATGGTGAATTGGAAAAAAAAACATCAAAATTAGATGAGAAATAAAAGGCCATTTTTGGACCCCATATATCTCAATACCGGTAAGAGACAGGTCATGATGCTTGTTGCTTGTTCTGTTGGCTTAGTCATGGGGAATACAAAAAAAAAATCCTAATCACAATTGGACAAAAAAATAGAAAAATTACATTTCAGTAAAAAACCACCTTTTGGGCCCTTCTTAAAAAATGGATGAGGCTAAATCACCTAAAATCAATCCCAAAGTGTATTTTTTATTGGGCATCATTGTGTTAAAATTTCAAATGTCTACGGATGCTGTTGCTGTTGCTGTTGGCAACATTCCCATAACTTAACACGACCACAAAATTTTGCCGGTGGTATAAAAATAAATACTACTGTTTGGTAAAATGCATTGCATCAGAAAAAAATAAACTACCTGTTTTGAGAAATACAGTATTCACTTACATCATAATTTCCCTAAAATTAGTATATGTAAGTTACTGTGCAAGTGATACAGTTCACACAAATGTCTATTGGGTATCAGATAAAGGGGCAAGGATGGGAGGGAAGCAATAGTATGTGTGTGTTAGTCTTTATTTTATTGTGAGTATATTCTGAACTTTCTTTTGTTTCTACATTGTATACATAATAAATTTGCAGTCCCTGTGACACTCTGGTCAGGTGATGATGATGATGGAAGATATGTAAAATTCTGACTATATAAAACATTCATTTATAAAAAAGAAGCAATTATTGAAATTGAATGAATGATAGGTATTGAATCATAAATACTGAAGCAAAATTCCCCCATCACAAACATACCTGTCTAATATTGGTGTACTGTATCCATCAGAAATTCTTCTAGCTTTGTATTCATAAGCAAACTTAAATATGGCTTTAGTGAATTCTCCATCTTCTGTTACTTTCTCCCACACACCTTTATACAACCTGTCCATGATTTGCTGTCAGAAAAACAGAGACACATAAATCTCATAAAAGAACACAAACAAAAATAATTCCTGATTACAAAATCGTTCAGTGAGTAAATGACAGTTGTTTGATTCTTTATTACCCATACTGTATAATGACATAAGTACCTTATTAATACTTTAAATTCAGATATTAATGAATGAACTTATCACTCAAAATCATAATCTGCCAATGACATAGCAAGGTATATCCCTAATTTACGCCAGTTTTATATGGTACAACTCATCCTGATAATGCTTCCAACCAAATATCAAATAAATCGAACATACACAAGCCGAGTAATCTATAACATAAATTGACAGACAAACATACAATAGAAAATTGACAATTTTTACTAGCTCAAACACATTTACAATCAATGGTTATGGCAATCAATAAACAAAACATCTAAAGGAAAAAAGAAA
>JARWCS010172318.1:0-14220 GCA_034783895.1 Geukensia demissa | reverse complement strand
AAAAAAATGATAATCTGACATCTGATCTATACTTTTAATAAAACAGTGTACGATTTCTAAAATAAAATGTCATTGTGTAATAAAAATGATAAATACATGTAAAAAAAATAAATAACTAAAATGCATGCAAACAGTTATTTGAAATTATTATACCCCCGCAAACGAAGTTTGGGGGGTATATAGGTTTCACCCTGTCTGTCTGTCCGTCTGTCTGTCCGTCCGTCTGTCTGTCTGTCCGAAATATGTTGTCCGCACCTCCTCCTAAACGACTCAAAGGATTTTTTATAAAACTTCGTGCATTGTTAGAATACATGATGGACATGTGCATATTATGAGGAATTTAATTTTCGACAATTTTTGCAGAAGATATTGATGTTCGGACTTAGACTTTTTTCACCCTTACATGGGTTAATGCGTTATCCGCAACTCCTCCTTAACGAGTCAAAGGATTTTAATAAAACTGCGTGCATTGTTAGAATACATAATGGAGATGTGCATATTATGAGTAATTTAATTTTCGACAATTTTGCAGAAGATATTGATGTATGTTTGGACTTATACGTTTTTCACTCCTTTATGGGTCAGTGCTTGTAGCGGGAGGTATCATCGTGAGCTGTACTCACAGTATTTCTAGTTGATATTTATTGGCCCGCAAGATAGTTTCAAAGGCAAATTGGGAAGTACAAAAGACTACATTTATACGTTATATCACAAATATGGTTTCAGAGGAGTTGCGGCCCAAGGAAAATCGGTCTATTCCTTAAGAAGTACTAGAAGATGCCCTCAAATTCTCGGGCTACTTGTAGTTACAAAATGAGAGTGATTGGCATTCGAAATTGAATCGATCCGTCTTTATATTTACTATTTGTATTATTTTTTTAGTTAAATTTTAATTGTTACTTTTAAATAGAAAAAAAGAGACGAACCTCATTCCTTCCCCATGCAAAAAGTAAAAAATTTAAGGAACAGATAAAATGAAAATAAGTTAATTCTAGCTGGAACTAAAAGATAAATATTAAATGCCTATTAGTCCAATATTTTACTGAGTTTTACTTTTTTGGCTGGGTTGCACGAAGTGCAAATCCAGTCTATAGTATGGTGAAGTGCGGGCGGGCGGGGAAAATTGGTGAATTCAACTACTCCTACAGTTTTTAACCCAGATCTTTGAAACTTCACAGCAATGTTGCTTATATAGTGAAGTTATGCATATCGATTTTTGGAGCCGGAACTCTGACCAAAATGGTCGCCATAGCAAAAAAAAAACGTTACTAAAAATATAATTTTTACAATGTTTAACCACAATTTTGATGGGATTTTTTTTCATTGCATTCCTCTCAATGAGAGCTTTTGAAATTGTTACAGCCGATTTTTCTATATTTTACCGTTTTCGAGATAAAATGGGTCGAAGGGGCCAAAAATGCCATTTTCGGGACTGCATAAATTTTTTATTTTTTATCCAGTTTTGATGGGATTTTTCCCTTGGATTCCTTTTAAATTATTTTCAGCCCATTTTTTCCATCTCTTACCGTTTTTGAGATAAAAGGGGACGAAGAGGCCAAAAATACCATTTTCGGGGCTGCATAAAATTTGTATTTTTCATCCAATTTTTATGGGATTTTTTTTTCATTAGATTCCTCTCAATGAGAGCTTTTTCAAATTGTAGCAGCCCATTTTTCCATCTCTTACCTTTTCGAGATAAAAGGGGTCTATGGGGCCAAAAATGCCATTTTCGGGGCTACATAAAATTTGGTTTTTTTCATCCAATTTTCATTGGATTCATCTAAATGAGAGCTTTTCAAATTGTAACAGCTGATTTATTCAGCCGTATGGGAATGACAGAGGGGAGCGAGGCAAAAAATTTTTGGACAAGTTTTTTGGTAAAAAAAATCCTTTAAATGTGCCCCATAGTCTTTGGAGTTTTACCTAAATTTGGTAAAATGTGTTTAAATTACGGTTTACGATAGTTTAATAGTACAGAATTGCCACAACCATTTTTTGACGGTGAAAAAAGGGGATATACCCCCTAAGTCCCCCATGAATCCGCCCCTGCAATATACCCTAAACAAGGGCCATATCTTATAAGAATGTTTCAGAAATTTATTCTCTAGAATGCTGCATCCTATATTGCAGTAAAACTTAAATAATACACATGTATATGCAAACAGATACTCATTAACGGACTTCATTCAATGTACCCTGCTCATCAACTAACATATATGCGTAATTTTTCGATAAAACCTTTATTTGATCAATACTTAAACAGAAATGATTTTCGCCAAAACTGTGTTTCTTCTTTGAATAGGATAATGATATCGTGAGTATTTGTAACGAACTTTGAAACACGTATTTAATTTTGTACATTGAACAATTCAACGGAGACATTAAAACTGTCATATAGCATTATCAAAATGTAGCAAAAAACATCAGCTGAAACCGGCAGTAGAAGTCGTCCTGAACTTATAACTAGGTGCAAGAATTTACTCCGTGTTATTAAAAGGCCTAGCTTTGACTTTCAGATTGAAAACAACAATAAAGGCGCTTTTCTTTTTTTGAATTTTTTTTCCAAGCAACCATACTATATTTGTGATGTCTCAAAGTGTTGGTTTTGTTGGTTTTAAGATCACCTTTTTTTCCATGATAGGTATATTCAGAGTTTATTGAAGTCAAAGAGGACGCGGATGATGATGGTTTTAGAATTCCTGTAGAACATAACAAGGTCAAAGAGTCTGTTCTAAGTAAGTACATAATGTAACGATCATTTACAAGTGTTGCTAACAAATGATTTTTTTTTAAATTCGATTTTTTAAAAAGTTTGATTATAACACATTAAGCACTGCCTCATTTTCGAAAGACGGTAAAATTATTTACTTATTGATATTGTTCAGTTTAACAAGATAAGCAATTGTATGCCATGCAATCTATTCCTATTATTTTCCCACAAAAACACAAAAGCTAAGTTTTCTTAAGTACATGATGCCCATCGGAATGATGTTATTGCATGTATATGGTACTTCTAAATTAAAAAAAGACAAAATAGTTTTTGATTCTTATTGGATTTTTATGCAGAATATCTAATTTTGTTTGATTTTTATTAATAGGAGGTTGAAAAGTAAGGAAAAGCATCCATGAGACCGTTTTGTAAATTATATGATGTTCAATTTTAGGGGATATATTTCCTGAAGCAATGGGTCTTTTTTACAAAGATGCGAACAGCATAAAGACAATTGTTGTAAAATCTGATGGATACTTTCTCGCACCAAAAGATGGCTGGAAAGAAAAAGAAAGAACATACTATCAAATAAAGAGAAAAGGTAAATTGAATTATCATTTTGGCTTCTCCATGCCACCAAAATTTTGTAAAATCTAAATCCAGAAATGCTGTATACAAATCCTAATTAGTCTATCACGTATAGTTTGGGTACAAAAACAGTAGATTAGGCATGTAAGGATAAATTACTCAGTTTAAAAAGGTTTTGTGAAGAAACATATAATGAATGTTATCACTTATCAAAGTATATTGTCTATAGCCCTAGCAAATAACTACATGCGCCGACTTCGGCGAAAACAGGTTAAAGGAGTTGCTCAGTTCCGTTCCTTCGTTTGTCCGCAACACATAGGGGTACTTCTTTATGTAACCTGACACATATTTCTTTTTTTTTGTCTATTATATACAATCATACATGAGCGACGTAGGTCCAGATAAGAGGTCGATCTTGTTTTATATTATGTTCTGTAAAGACTATTATAATTTGTAGGAGAAAACAGAAAGGAACAGATAAGAAATCTTGTTGCAGAAATAAGATCAGAAAAGAAAACCCCATCTGTCAAGGTTAGAATTTTGTTTACATGATAATCTCCTTTTAGTGTCCAATGGTTTAACATATCAACCACAATAGGCAATATGACTATTACTTTAGTAATTGTTCTAATCTGAAATTCGTCGTCAGACAGTCATTCTCCAAATCTAAGCATAAAATCAGGACATTTTGCGAGTTCCGTATGCTAGACAGGAAAACTAACTATACAGTCCGCCAAAAGTTAAGCATCACCTAAAAAAATTCTCAAAAGTATTTCGACGCAGACGAATATACTTGAAATTGTATGTGACCTTTTTGGTCAGGAAATTAAACATTGGCATCCAAGATCACAAAATCGGAATGAATTAAGGACTACTGTTGTCAAAAAATGGCGGATATTTTCCAATATTGTAGCATAGGTGTTTGGGAAATCTAAAAATAAGGCATGTTGAGTATTTATACCGGAAGCGCGAATATCACATCCGATATTATCAAAATAAACGTTAAATGGCAGGTAATGTACTCTTAATTCATCTCAGTAAATGTTGTATCTGTATCATTTTAGAAACAGTCTTAGAAAAGACCCCAACGTGAAACTTAAAAACGCATTTTGTGTTGTTTTTTTACCAATGAAATGGCTTTGTCAAGATCAACCCCAAAAAATCTCTTTAAAATTGTGATAATCGTGTAGAGAAAAGGTTCAAGTTCCATATTTAATAAAAATATAAAGTTTTACTAGAAAGCATGGCATCAAAACATTTTTGTCTGGTGTCAAAAAAGGAATAACTTAAAAAAGAAGGTGATGCTTAACTTTTGGCGGACTGTATAGCTACCAATGCAAACACTACAATATAAGTATATATTCTGAAATGTATACACCATACTAAATATACGGCGATAACCGTTACCACTAAGGTTACCACTAAGCTCCGCCCGGCCAGCTAAAAATGTCAATAATAGTTTAGTGCGAACAGTGACCAATCAATTTCAACTGATCGCCTCATCAATTCAAAATTCAACAGGTATTTTAAACGGCTTCTTAACAAGACAATATCATTGACTCCTGCCTTGGACCTTATAGGATGTTTATATTAATCATTTTTAGCTCACTTGACCAAATGTCATGTGAGCTATTGCTACCACTGAGCGTCCGTCGTCTGTCCCTCCGTCGTAGTCATAATTAGCTTTTCACATTTTGATCTTCTCTGCAACTACTTCACCAATTTTTACGCAACTTGGCATGGATGTTCAATAGATGGTGCTCTACAAAAGTTATGTTTTTCGTGTCGATCGAAAATTCAACATGGTCGCCAAGGATAGATAACTTGTTTTGATTGGCTAAATCTTTGAAACTCTTCTTACCAGAAACCACTGCGCCAATTGAATTTGTTGCATGAGTAATCATTGGATGGACATCTACAAAAGTTATATTTTTTGCCGATCGAAATTCAAGATGGTCGCCATCAGCGGACATAGTTTTAACATAGGACCTTATGGGGAAATGTTGCAAAATCTTCTCTGATAAATATAGTGAACCAGTTTAAAGCAAACATTACATGGATGGTCCTTGGATTGACCTCTACAAAAGTTATGTTTTTTGTGCCGATCAGAAGTTCAAGATGGCCACAATCAGCTCACATAGATTTAACATAAGACTTTATTGGGAAATGATGAACAATTTTCTTCTCTGAAACCAGTAAACCAGTTTAAAGCAAATATTGTATGTTACTGATCCTTGGAGGGACCTCTACAAAATGTTTTTTCTTGTGCTGATCAGATATTCAAGATGGTTGTCATCACCGGACATAGTTTTAACATATGACCCTATGTGGAAAATGTTGAAAAAAATTCTTCTCTGAAATGAGTTAACCAATTTAAAGCAAACTTTGCATATATGGTCCTTGGATGGACCTCTACAAAAGTCATATGTTCATGCCGATCAGAAATTAAAGATGTCCACCATCAGCGGACATAGTTTTAACATGGCTCCTCTGAAACTATTGGGTCAGTATAAAAAAATATTGTATGCATGGTCCTTTGGTGGTCATGATGACTTTCAAAATGTCCAGGGAACGAGTCTGCATCCAAAATGGCCATCGTCAGTGGACATTTCATCAAGCAGACATAAATAAATGAGCATATGTTAGTAAGGTGAGTGATACAGGCTCGCCTCAGCCTTTAGTTCATGATTAAAATGGAAATTGGAATTATGGCTTTAAGGTTCTAAATCTCATGCAAGAATCTCGTGAGAAATAAAAGCAAAACTAAGAAGCTGAGTCAGATAATGGTTTTGCTCCCGTAAGCATTACTAGTGTTAGGGGTTAAATGAATTGCATAATTTCTGTCTGCATATAAGTTCTTGTTATCATTACAGAATGCTGGTCAAGCTGGTCAGTCAAAGAAGGATTCTGACACAGAAAAAACCGTGCGAGTTAAATTTCAATGGGTGCACTATAAAGATGAAAAATTTCAATCAAGGAAGGGGTACAAGCAAGTTTACTTCGGTGACGGTGGTGGGCTTCGAGAATTCTTCATGCCCTGTGATGTAGGATTTGATGATATTCTAACAAAAGCTAAGGAGATATATTTTCCGGGTGGCAGATCCTCCAAAGGCAATTTACATGATATGCAGATCAAACTGGGTGATCATAGTATGCAGCCTATATCCAAATTTACAAATTTAGAAGGCGATGATTGTAACTACAAAGAATACCTTAGCTGTCGTGGGTTGTATGCATCTAAATGTTCAGTATTTCTCATAACCCGTTACACCTCAAGCTCTAAACAGGAAGACAACGAATCGGAACCAGCTGCTAAGAAAATAACCCGTTACACCTCAAGCTCTAAGCGCGAAGACAATGAATCGGAACCAGCTGCTAAGAAAACAGCCACACTTACTGAGGAGGATGTTCCTAAATTGCAGCTAGCAGATAAAGCTTTTTCACCAATAAGTATAACATACTTTAAGCAACAGCAGTCTGCAGACTGGGATGCAGTTTCGACAATTTCAGTAACAGGAAGAAACCAAGTTAGAGACTGGTTACTGATGCAGGATCACTCTGGAGAGATTCGTATGGAAGGAGAGGACATTGATCCATTAAAATTTGGTTTTTCGGTGAAGTCTATCAGGAAAGATAGGATTAAATACCTTGATGTGGAATATCCTGATTTAAGACAGACAATGGCAGGTATTGATGACATAGAAAGAAATCAGGCAGATGTACTTACATATGTATTCCCAGCAGCATCACGTTGTTCAGAGACTAGTAGCCAAATTGTCCATGGACCAGATGAGATTAACGGCTGGGATGATGACCGACTCATAATTGGAGTGGTTTTCAAACAACATAGTAAAGAAGCGGTATTGTACCGATGGTTTCAAAACCAGACACTAATTGCAAGCGGGAATATGGAAAACATAATCGAGATAAAACAGGCTGGAGTGTACAGCTGTGAGATAGAAGTTAATGGAGCAAGGGAAAAATCAAAGGAAATTCATATTATTGATGCTAAAGCACATCAAGCACTACAAGCACAGCAAGAGGGCACAGTAAATGATTTACCAGAATTATCAGTCCCCACAATATCGGTCACTGAATTGTCATTCACCAAATCAGATGAAATCGGAAAGGGTGCATTTGCCCGCGTGTATAAAGGAAAATGGATTGGTACAACTGTGGCCATTAAATTCATTGAATGTAAGCGAGGACAAAAGAAAATAAAAGCAATGGTGCAAGAAGAGGTAAAAGTAAACACAGTAATACGACACCCAAATTTTGTCCATTTGATGGCTGTAGCTTCTGACCATACGGGGATATATCTTATAACAGAATTTATTGATGGATTCAACATGGAAGATTATATTTTCGACGAGGAGGTAAAAAATGCAGAAAAATTAAATTTGACCAACAAATTGTTTATTACCGTACAAGTTCTCCAAGCGATATGTTACCTGCACGGTTTGGAAAAAAGTATAATACACAGAGACATTAAACCAGCAAATATTTTAATCAGTAGAAAGTCACGCACTACTAAGTTGTGTGACCTAGGTATAAGTAAAATTAAAACGATGACATCATGCTCACTGACAAGTTTAGGGGGACAACCTGGAACTCCGGGGTACATGGCACCAGAGGTCCTTATAGATGGTAAATTAGCAACAGCTGCCTCAGATATCTGGTCTATCGGTATCTCCCTCATTGAATTCTTTGCAGAAGAAGAGGCTTGGGGAGACGACGTGTGCACATATGAAGAGATAAAGAAGGAAATCCAAAAAGGCAATCAACCTAGGGCATTAGGTAAAATAACAAACCCTATCAGAGAGATGTTGGGAAAGTGTGTAGAGTTTAGTCCAGACAAAAGATGTAGTGGCATTCAGATTTTGTCGCTGTTTCAAAGAATCGCATAGGTATTCTGTACAATTTTCAGAGGATGCGAGATATTTTATCTGGATTCCTTGCTGGAAAATGTTCTAAACCGAATGCTTATGTCGTTTTATTATAGTTTGGTTCTTCGAGTACGATGCTGAAAATCATGGTTATTTTGAAACTGGATCATTGGTCAAAATTCAATACTTACCACAGGATATTTAGATTGACCTGCTGAAGTGTCTTTGTTTGAATGACTTTTTATTTTTCTCTATTTTATTTTTTATCATAAAGTTTTTGAATACCTTTATCTTATATGTTTATTTATCATATCAATAAATATGTACCTAGTATGTGTAATCAACCGGAGGGGTATGTGAGCTTTTGCTACCACTCAGCATTCGTCGTCTGTCGTAAACTTTTCACATGTTAATCTTCTCCTCTGCAACCACATGGTCAAATGAAATTACACTTAGCAGGAAACATCTATATATGGTCATTTATAAAGTATATTTTGTCGCGATCGGACAACAAGCATGACCGCCATTGGCAATTTTTAATTATTATTGGCCGAATTGTCAAAAATCTTCTCCTCTGAAAGCACCTGGCCATTTGGAAACAAACAATTCAGTAGGAATCTATGGGAGGTCCTGTACACAGTTTCTTTGTTTCGTCCCGATCGGACTACAGATATGGTCGCCACGGACAATTCTTGTTTCGATTCTGATTGGCTGATATAAAAAAATCTTCTCCTCTGAAACCTCTTCTCCTCTCTCCAGATGGAACTATACTTGACAGGAAGCATTTGTGGAAGGTCCTTTACACATTGTCCTCATTTCGTCCCGATCGGATTACAAATATGGTGGGCATGGACAATTCTAGTTTCTGATTGGCTGATTTGAAAAATGTTAAATATCTTGAAAACAGTAATAGATGGCTGATACAATATTATGTCAAAAATGTTCAGCATGAAATGACTACATTTAACATAATTGGATCGAATTCTACCGGTATATTAGAGTTATTGCCCCTGATTTGTTATTTTGTTATATTTTTTATGGTCTTTAAAACCGTAATAGATAGCTAATAAAATGTAATGGCAAAATGTTCAGCATGAAAAGGACTACATTTATTACATTTGGACCGAAGTCGTCCCATGACTCTTTAAAAGAGTTGTTGCCCCTGATGCATTATTTTGTTTTGTTTTTTTTTAATAATATCTGAAAACTGTAATAGATGGCTAATAAAATGTAATGACAAAAATGTTCACAATGAGAAGGGCTACATTTGATACATTTGGACCGAAATTGTTTTATGACTTTATAGTAGTTTTTGCCTCTGATGCATTATTTTGATATGGTTTTTTCCATGATTTGCTATTTTGTACTGGTTTTTGACTAATGTCTCTTATATAAAGTGTAGTATTCCCAAGGGTAAACAAAAAGCTGAATCCAGAGGAACGACAGCACAAAAAACAAAAAAAAAGTTTGGATTGCAAGGAAGGAAGGAGCGAGACCAGGTGCGTCGACAGGGTAAGCATCTTCTGCTATGCATGCATCAACTGTCATACAACCCAAATGTCTCAATTCAGGAGGAGTCACAATAGGGAAAAGTCATAATCGGTAATAAACAGGAAAGGAAAAAACTTATGATCTAGGACAATTGAAATATATCTGTCCCCAGCTGTGACACGGATTTGTTATAACAGTCGTCCTGCTCGTGATGACGACCGTAAAACTTTCGAAGCGAAGATGTCAGTGTTCTTCATCATAACCTTGTTTGAGCAGTTTATTATATTACGGAGTCTATTGTTGAAAAGTATATCCCTTTTCTTGACATCTACATAGTCATAACAAGTCCTGCATAGCGTATCATCTGAGACACATACACACCATAAGCTTGGGAAGATGATGTGTTGCTGCTCAGGAAAGGGAAGTTGACAATAGAAAAACTGACGGCATCTCGTTTGTCTAAGATCCTAAATTTGAGTAACACATCTGAGTTGACCTCTAAAAGGAGTTCTAAGCATGAAGCAGATCTTCTTGTGTCTGTGGTATCCTTAATATCCAATTCTGGAGGATATATTAGATGAAGGACTCATTGAAATGAGGATTATTGATTGATAACACGTCATCAATATATCTAAAAGTGAAATTGAAAGCTTTAGTGAGATGTTTTTCGTCCTGTCTTTAAGAAGATTTTTTTATAATTTCGTAAGAGTAGGGGTACAAGTCGGCCAGAAGGGATATACAGTTAGAACCCATTGTACTCCGACTATCTGTTGAAATACTAAACCTCCAAACTCACCAAATATGTGTCGATGAGGAATTCCAACATTTCTTTAATGTCTGTTTCGGTGTATTTGTTATTGGAATCAGTGTGGTGCTTAAAAAAAGTAGGATTGATCGTGACCAAGAGTAAAAATTTGTATCTAAGTCGACCATTTTTTTCAAAATCGTACTAGATTACTAATACAATGTAATGGAAAAAATGTTCAGCATGAAAACATGTATATGGCTGATAAATGTAATAACAAAAATGTTCAGCACGTCCAGGGCTACATCTAATATAGCAGTACGAAAGTTGTAAGATGCCCCATTATAAGAGTTATTGCCCCTGATTCGTAATTTTTTCAGGTTTTTCTATTAAAATCTTGAAAACCATAATACATGTCTGATAAAATGTAATGGCAAATATGTAAAAAAAAAGTTCAGCATATCAAGGGCTACAAAAATATTCATGACAAGAGATGCATTTGATATAGTTGTACTGAAGTCGTGCGATAAATCTTAATAAGAGTAACTGTCCCTGATTTGTCATTTTGTTATGTTTGTTTGACTAAAATCTCAAAAATCGTAATATTACACCTAGGTCAACTAATGACTCTTTACAAGAGTCATCTTCAGCAGACGATTCATCATGCATTCGAGCCTCCAGTTTCATACCAGTTTGCTATAGGGTGTGATTATTTGACTCATTTTTATAGGCCTGAGAGTTGTTTCAACTTAGGAAATGACAACGTTTTCTAAGCATTTTGATTTTACTTTGTGGGACATTTGGTTTTTCCTCGTGTTCGCTTACCCCATATTCATTCCTTTTTCAGGAAGATGGTGAAACCAAAACATCAAATATTACCAGTGTGAATGATTTGATTGAGAAAAAAAACATGAGAATGAACATCAAAAATACTTGCATATTCAATACCAAAATGAAATATTTTAATTTAAAATTGATTTAAAATAAAATAGTGAGTTAAAATCTATAACTATGTATATTTTTTTATTTAGAAATATGATTATTTGACTAAGGAATTTCCCGATCTGTCATTTTTTATTGATTTTGCTCCACCGTTTTGTTAAGATGGCCGAACAAAAGACGGATGTCATACAAGTAGGAGGTTTGATGCATCGTAAAACCAGGTTAAATCCACCCTTTTCTTTGGAAAATGCCCGTACCAAGCCAGGAATATATCAGTTGTCTTCTAGTTCTTCCGCTGGTGTGATATAAACCTTTTTTGGCTTTGTAGGCTTTCGTGGACTTTTTGTCTTGAAAACAACTTGGAGTACGGTTCATTTTTAGGAACTTTATTTAGAAGATAATATATGTTTAAATGTACTAATTACAGTTGGAACGAAAGAGAACATCAATTAAAATGAAATGTGATATGATATGAACCCAAAAAAACCCCGAAACCCCCCAAAAACAAAAAAGGCAACGACAACAAAGCTTTTGTACTTAAATACGTTCTAATCTATCAATCAATTCATTGAACAAGAGTAACGCATCATCTGCAGTTTGCGGTTCTTGGCAATCTGGTTTCATTAGATCGATGATTTGTATAAACCTATCACTGCATCCATAAAGATTCGGTAAATTGTTGGTATACATTTCACTACATGCGACAATGTCTTCAGTATGGACGCTTTTTCCGTAGTTTAAAACATGTACCGATTCCGGGAAAAAATACAGAACATCTGGAATTCCACTTGGAATCTCCTGATTTTTTTTCACTTGGATTCTGTGTTGATTCCATTCTGTTGCAATATTGTTTATCCCCTTCCTCAAAAGCCTTGTAAAACAGAAACGCAGACAATCTAAATGAAGGGGGTCACTGTCATCATATGTACCAGAATCACGCAGGTCCTTAAAAAAGTTTATCCACCAATCGGTATATTGGATTCTCAGTTTACTCCAGTACGCCTCGATTCTTTGATTGCTAGTGCTTTTCCCATACATAAAACTTTTTCGGCCACTAAATTTGTCATCATCGTTAAAACGAAAGTATGGTTGCAAAAAACGAACAACTGAGTTTTCGTTTCCAAGGTCGGCCCGAATTATGCGTGGCACTACTCCCAATCTATGTAAGCACCGTAGATAATATGACGCTATCACATTTGGATTATTATTTGTCGGACCAACTTCTAACCATAAGATTCGCCTCGAAAACCCATCTATACACCCATGTATTGAAAATCCATAAGGTTTCAACTTATCGTATCCGTCAATATGCCAGATATAGTTAGGACCAGGGCACCTATACTTCCGACGTTGTAATCGACGCCTTTTTCTGCGATCAACGCCATTTGGATCAATTACTCTTAACGCTTGCATAATAGTATCTCTTGTTACTTTAAGGCGGTATTGTGTTTTGAGTCTTTTCCACATAGTTCTGTATCCTAAACAAGAACCACTACCTTCTATTTCTTTAAGTATTACAGCAACAACATCTTCAAGTGGTGACATAATAGGTGTTCGACGTTTTAAGTTGAGCCGTTTTAAAATTCTTTTCACTGTTCTCGTGCTAATTATGATAGCATGCCCAAGCGCAAGAGCATTGGTAATTTCGATATTTGTGTAACATCTTTCGAAATATAATTTTATTAACTCTTCTGTAGACTGTAAATTTCTATCTAACATCGGATGATCATCAATGAATACTGCATGTGTTTTGTTGACACTTAACAAAATACAAACCTAAAATGCAGAAGAAAAGATCACAATTTAAAAATTGAATTGCAAGATTATGTTATACATGTATTTAACTATACTGTGTCACAATGGCAATATCATCTTGTTTCCAAATTATATAAACCTCTCATCCCCCCTGTTTTTACCAAAACTTGAATTTTGTAAATGGTTAGTCGCCAACAAAAGTAGTTATTCAGACATTGTTTCAATAAATAGTTATTTCATATACATGTTTAAACATATTTTATTTGACAAATAACATCAAAAGGGATTAGACACAAGTACATCGTACTTACAAGGCCTTCTCCCAAATAATAATACAATACTATCAATGAACATGCATCAAAAATATACATATATAAATACATAAGAAAGATAACTGTTACATTTGTGTGTTTGTATATACATGTACATCGGAGTGAACTATTTATGACCTTTGGAAATTATTTAGAACGAAAAAATTTAGGTGCCAAAAATATTCCTTTCAGAAAATAATTTGCAAATAAACTAATTTGATAAGTGAATACTTATATTCGCCAATTGCTTGATATAGACAGCTTCTCGATTTAAAGTATAATTGATACTGTGCCTTTCACTGTTAAATTGATTAAAAATATGTTTCATAGCAAAGTGGATACTGAAACTTGAAATATTACTTTTTGCATCGATTAAAGTGTGTTGTAAAAGATGTAAATGTAACTGATTAACGTCAACATTAGGAACACACACACACACACGCATATATATATATATATTGGTTTTTATAATCTTTCATTGCAAGTTGATAATCATCAGTAATGACCTGAACTGAACTATTATTTTGTATAATGTGTTTGATTGCCGTTCGATATACTTGTCATTATAGCAGCCGGTATAAAATGAATCGCCGTTTTAATATGTGTGGAAAAAGTCAAATTATCTTATATAATACTTACAACTACAGCCTTTATCCAAAGAGTATTCATCTTAATCTCGCTTAAAATGTAGGGCAACATGGAATGGTATCGTGTCACGTAGAAAAATTCACACACGTTTATACACTTAAATTGCTTAAAATAATAGGAATTCCTAATTCCTAATTCTGAATT
>JARWCS010172207.1:0-22725 GCA_034783895.1 Geukensia demissa | reverse complement strand
TATAAGTTTTAAATATGACATATTTAAAGCTTAATGTCAAACTTGTCCGTAGTTCACATACCAAAAATTTCAAATCTTGTCGTATTTTAAACAAAAAGCGAAATATTACTTTAATCGTAAAGAATATTAATTAAATGTTAGAATTTCTTAATAAAATTTATACCAATGCATTCCTCAAACATTTCTCTTTACAAACATATGCATTTCATAAATGGTCTATTGTTACATTTCTCTCAAACCTCGGCACAAGTTGACTATGTTTCAACAAAGAAATCCCTCAAAAATCAAGTTGTGTACAGGTAACATGGAACGGCGAGGCTCATGAAATATTGACCCGAGTTACATGTCCCTGTGTTTTTTAATCGTAGGTAAACCTTACTCCATAGAATGGCTTTTTGGATATTTCAGACCTTTGAATTAGGAATATTTTACTAATTTTTTGTCAAGAAGTAGAACCCAGTGAGTCGTTCAATAAAAATAAAAATTAAAGTACTGCCCTCAACAGATACTTTTCAGGCGCATAAAAACTGTTTAAGTGTGGAATTTCCACACATATTTTTTGTGTCTTCTAAAATACTTAATTTTCAAAATGGAATATCAACCATTTACTTGTTTACATTGTTGCAATGAGATGAGAAAGAACTTTTGCAATAACATTTTGATTTATATGTTACTCTATGGACAGTCTATAAGGCTTTTTGTTATCTGCCTTTTACATGGTAAATCGCATATATAGAGACTTTTCTCTTTCTCCAGGTTCATTTACCATTGAAAAGAATGTATAAATGTTTAGACTGACCAAGATACATCTTTCTGCAAAATTTTATTAAAATTAAGAATTAAAAAAAATTCCCTGTCATTGGTTCTATTGTTGATGTGCAACATGGAATATCTGACTGCACAAAATTGTACATTTTGAGAGTAAATATGTTGATTTTTCTTTGCGTTGAAGTTTAAAATTTCCAATTTTTGTGGTTCTGATTCTTCAAATAAACTTAATTCAGTAAGGGTACAAATTTGATGTTGTTGTCAGAACATTGAAACTTGTTTTCATTAATACAAATATTTACACTCATGTCCCTAAATTACATGGATAGTAATAAAAAGGCATTGCAACCCATCATTTTTCCTTTTATTCACAATGCAGTATTCAATCATTAGACATACAAATGTATTGTGTCTGATGAAATCTTGTGTTGAGAAACTAGATATTTTATCATAATCAATTTAAACCTGATCATGTAGTCAGAAAATACATGCATTCTTAATGTGTTTTTGTTAAGTACTCTTATTGTTGTTATGTTACTCTGTAATAGGATTGGGTGCAATCTTGTATGATTTTTATATTGTGTCATTTACATGTACATGTGACATTAACCTCATTTTCACGGTTCAATAATTTTGCAAAAAAAGTTTGAAAATCTGTGACAAGTTTTTATATTCAAGTCCATTTCTCAGCAACTGTTATACCTAGACCCACCATATTTGATCTGTAGTTAGATCTTGGTAAGTTCATGCCAGTCTGCTATATGTTTTCTGACCTTTACCTCATTTTCATAGTTGCAAGTTTTTTACACTTAAGTCCATTTCTCATCAACTGTCATGCCTACACTGTAGATTCATTATATTAATCTATAGTTAGATCTTAGTGGGTACTTGTCAGTCTTTTATATGACTTTTTACCTTGACCTCATTTTCATGGATGATTGACTGTCAATTTTGAGACAAGTTTTGACTTTCAAGTCCATTTCTCAACATCTGTAGTAGCCAGATCCACCATATTTGGTCTGTAGTTAGATCTTGATAGGTACATGTCAGTCTGCTATATGTCATTTGACCTTGACCTCATTTTCAAGGTCAAGTCATTTATTGCTTTGCTTCAGTCCACATTTGTTAGGCCCTGTTCACACTACAAAAGTTAATCCGGATTAACTCAGGTAATTGTGGATTGAGTCACTTTGCGTTCACACTAGGTTTGATTAAATCCAGATTAATTAATTCGAATTAAGTTAATCCGGATCAAGTTAATCTTGATCAAATTGTAGTGTGAACGCAAATGTGGATTAAATCTGACGTCATAATTGAAAATGTTACTTAAGTTCTTTTGATTTCGGTGTTTTAATTTTAATCCGGATTAAGTTAATCCAGAGCCCCAACACTAGTGTGAACGCAGCAGGTTACCTGTAAACTGGCCTAAGTTGATCCGGATTAAGTTAATCTGGTTTAAGTTAAGCCTAGTGTGAACAGGCCCTTAGTCAACTATTCCAATTTGCAAGCCAGACATTTCTGTGTCCACACTTGTTTTTAACAGTATTGTGGTTTGACTGTTCAGATTTTTTTATCTGTTGATCCTGTCTGTCAACCAGGTTGGCCCTTACAGTCAACTTTGTATATATTAGCACTGGAAGTTCACTACTTGTTTATGAAATAAACTGGGCATAAACTAAGATTGTTAGCAGTAATATAATAAGATTACAGTTGGTACCCATAGTAATTCCTACAACCTGTGAAAGTATATTACCAAAACTGATGTAAATTATCAAGAAGAAAATTAACTGAATTTATCATCTCCTTACAAATCAAATAAGTGTACAAATTTATTTGTTGTAGTTACCCCTTTTCATCCAAGATAAAAGCTAAATCATTGTTACAGCAAATAATTTCTTAGTAAAATATAAATATTTGCAGTTTACTATATACATGATATGGTTAGGATCTTTAAAACAGTTTCATTACAGTGATAATTAAGAATAATATGACAAGAATGTGAACTGAATCTGTAGTGACAAATCTATATTATGGTAAGACTCTGAATAACATTGGCCAAGTAAAAACTAGTCCTGATACATGTGCATGCAAGTTTCAAAGAATAGATACTATGACACACATTAGTTGTGTGATACAAAAAAAGATCTTACTTGGTTAAAATATACAAATTGTATACATGTACTATAAAAGCCAAAATGAAATGTTGAACTTTTGAAACTAACATAGTTTTGTTAGCTTAAATATGAAAAACATGCGTCTTAATGATATACATTTGTAAATAGTAGCTTGTCATGTGGGACTTGCTTTAAAAGGTTAAAATCTTTGACAAAAAAGGAAAACTAAAGAAATGCTGAAAGCTTGTAATGAGGGATGTGCATTAATAGATTAATACCAGTTTCCTACTGTGTACCGATACTTATAATGAGAACGAATGTTATAACAAATTTACAGGACTCGGTATAGATCTCAACTTGCCTTCTTGATTGGAATAATGTTAATCATCTGAAGAAAATTGCATCCTTTTTCAGGAAGAAATTTCTGTAGACATAATTGAATGTAGGATGGGTGAAAACAGACAACATATATACCATAAAAAGACCATTAAACAGTCGATTTAGAGTTTATTAAGGACACAGTAGGCCTAATTAAAGATTCCCCAAATAGATTTTGTCTAGTCTTATAGAATTAAGATGAATAGAGACATTTGTAGACGACCAGAATAGTGCAAATTAACATGTTCTTTTTATATCTTCAGGGTTGTTGTTCATTCCTATGCAGTGCAATTTACTTCAGGTTATATTTTTGTGCCATATTTAAAATTGACTGGCAGAGTTTTCCTGTATATTTCCGTACAAAACATTTTTTTTGTCAAAAATTTGTCCCAAAGTCATTGCTTTTTTACAGTTACAACATATTAATGGTAACTAAAAATTAGGAAATCAATGTCTTGCCTCAAATCAGTGTTTCGTAACAAAAAAATCACAGAATTATCCTACAGAGTTGACTCTTAGGTAATTAATGGTCTAAATTTTCTCACAATCAGACCAGATATGACTTTAAGGCAATTTTTGTTGAAATAAGATGGTTATATCAGATATAAAAGGAAAGTTTACCCATTAACTTGTAAAAGATTTATCAAAGTGACTACTGATTAAGATGATATTAAGTACAGTTGACTTACAGTGAATATTATCTAACATTTGATGGAGATAAACTCCCAGCTCCTCATGAAAATCTCCTAGATATGAAACTGGTGTTTGACATTGTTTATGTGTATATGGACATTTAAATTTATATTGACTGATCCTGAACAGTAGGAAGTTCATTGTTTAGCAGTTTCAATCATTCAGTATCAATTTAGTAAAGTGCACCCGACCAATGAAACAGTAGGAATTTTTCTCCCTTAACAGGACTGCCTCGGTGTGTAATGGTTGGCATGCTCACATCGAGTGTTGAAGGTCCTGGGATGGATCCCCGGCCGGGTCAAACCAAAAACATTAAAATTGACATTTGCTGCTTCTCTGCAAAGCACGCAGCATTTAGGAGTAAGGGCAAAGACTGGTCAGCCCAGAGTCAGAATATGTGTCTGGGTAAAGTGGCATGTCTTCCTGCAGACTGTTGCTTTCGTGAGCTAGCATGTTAAAAATCGGGCTCAGCATTTCGGTCTAGTACAAAGCAGGGTTCATCATCTTATTCATTAATATGCTTTCCTCCTATATATGCATGAAATATTTGCCACTTGACGTTAAGTAACATTCAATCAATCAATCTCCCATAACTGTGAAGAACAATGTTCCTTATATGGGATATTCCCATTAACTGTGTTTATAATAGATAAGTTGTTATAGATTCTTGAGGTCTTTTCAACACATCTGTAAACTTTTGTTTATCGTCCAGCAATAAAAATCATTAGTCATAGATACGTAATTATTATGAACAAACGAAATATATTTCAGATATTTTTTTTTGTTCTTCAGCATTTTATGTTTCAGTGAATTGCCATTACTTTTCATAAAAAAATATGTTTCTAGGAAAAGAAAATAATGTTTTTACAAAAAAAGTTTCTGTTTCTGTAAAAAAAATATCTTGTGTTTGTAGAAATATAATAATAATTCTGAAAAAAGTTGTTTGGGAACAAATCAGCTTTTGCCATCATTCAACAAAACATTTTTCAATTTGAGAAATGAGTACTATTTTCCTAAGTCTGATCTTTTGAAACAGACCTTTGTTCTTGTAGAGAAATTTACGAGTTACAGCAGTGTGAATTGATACTCAAAATAGATATGAATTGCATCAAAGACATTTAATACAACTGTTTCCTATGCCTCTGAATACTTTAGGTTATAAAACTATCAGATCTATTTTGATATAGTGTGATGGAAAGTCAGATATGTGCTAGGGATAAATGAACAATTACATGTAATAATTGGGTTTGTCATTGCATGAAGCCTTATCCTTCCTATCGAATTTAGTCTGGATCAATCCAGTAATTTCAAGGTACATTGAAAGAAATAAAGGCACAAAAATACCTTAAACAACCAGGTTTTCTGGAAATGTTTTATATAAAATTTGTGGAAATGTTATCTTTCAGTTGGTAAAAATCTAATATCTGAAGTTTGAAAAATTTTCAGAAAAGTAATGTATCCTTGTTCTTAACACATGCATTATCCTTCTGTTACATGTATAAGTAAAGATTTTCTTATATTGTGACTTGTATCACTCAAATATATGGACAAGATGTAACAATTGCGAATAAAAAAGAATTTCAAATTAATATTATTGATAATTTATAATTAACGGAGAAACCATAGATTAATTTTTATGAAATTTAGTTATTAGGTTGTAGAAGAAAAAAAATTAACTTATTTTTTTGACACATGCATTTTTTTCTCATAAATACCATATTTGTTTCTACATGATATTCAACTATTTATAGCACTGAAAAATACTAGGTAGGCTAAATCCCCATATAAATACATAACATAGAAGTATGGAAGATACAAAATCATGGAAGAAAAAACTTGGCTACATTCAAAATGAAATAAAATAATATTTTCAAATTAAACACTGTATCATCCCAGGCAAGAAGCAGCAGCAACAGAACATTTAGACCACATCTTTTCACTTTAGTGACTGTAGGTATAATGCTACATACTTGTGGAACAATAGTACCTATAAATTTCTTACTTTACAGGCCAAACTTCCTGATTGATCTCATAAAGGTAATAAATTTAAGATCAGAAGCCAAACTCACTATTATGATGAATCATCTAGACTCTATAGGGCAATATGTAATGGTTTATAGAAAAATGCCACTTTTTGATTAGATAATTTGCCGGGAATGTGAGTCTATATACCTGGCTAGAGCCATACATGTATACATAAGATTTCTGGAATAAAATGGAGGTTCCGCCTTTCGCCTCAGCATTTCAGACTTCAATTTTAGGTCATGCAGGCGATAATGAGCTTTAAAAGAAAATCTATGCACCATAGCATAGTATCTTATTCAGGTCCTAGACAGGGTTTATAAAGTGACATTCACGAATGATGAATGTCACTTTATAAACCCTGTCTAGAGCCTTAATAACATATAATATCAGTTATATCCAGGACTTAAACAAAGTTAACATACAGTAAATCATAATGAGAGAGGGGTGGGTGTCATGCTAGGGAATTTTCTTGCCAAAGATTAGGAATGCCAAATTTGGACTAGTTGGGTAAGGTCAGGAAATGTAACCTTTGTAACTGGCCACAAGCAAATATCACCATTATGAATCACAATCATAGTTAAATGAATGATTTATCAACTACTGATGCATGACAATAAGAAATAAAAGTGGGAGATCATGTCATTTTTAAATATTCCTGTTTTTTTTTAGATGGAACTTGTGAAGCAAATAAATTTGGGCCATCATGCCATTATACCTGTAATTGTGAATTATCATGTGACCAAACTTCTGGCACCTGTAGTATGTGTAAACCAGGATGGTATGGACCAAACTGTCAAATGAGTAAGTAAACTAGCTATCTTGTTTGGACTTACTACTGGTATAAAATGCTGTTATTTTTATTATTATTTGGGATGAAGTTTGGAGACATAACATTTTTGCTCCGTTCCTTCTTGATATTATTTTTCTACAAACCATTACTCAAAAGCAGTTGGGCCCCAATCCTTCACCATATACAGTACTGTCAAAAGTGAAGATAATTTTCAAAATGTCCCTCTTATTTCATGTAAAACAACATTTAAAAAAAATTATTTTGAAGATATTTCTCATCCAATTTGGATAAAATTTTCACCACCAAACAGAGAATTTCATTCAGTTTATTTCTTTATTTGGAATATAATATTTGTTTGGTGGTATTCCAGAATCAGCTAATGCTATGCAAACACAAAGAAAAAAATAATGTCACAATTTTACTTACTTATAGTAAAAAGTTAAATTAAAAATTCAATTCTGTGTTTAAATAATTCATTCTCAAAAAATGAATGTCAGAAAATTGTATCCAAATAAACAATAAAACTGTTTAAAATTCAGCATAGCTCTTGCATATTACAAATTATAACATAATTGAAATCTGTTGTGATCACCCACCCTTAACCCATGTATTTCCATGATCCTAAAGACAAAATTCATTTAATTATATTACAATTTTCAGAAAATGCTTACTTTTGATTGGACAATCAGTTGCCTGAGTTGGCTATGTCAGCTTATATTCATGGCAAAATCAAGGGTATAGGCAGATGCCTTCGCTTCACATATTTAACCTGCAGTTGTACACGATTAGGAAAGATTTTAAAGATACAGCATAATTTTGCAATGTTGTTTTATCTAAATAAAACTCAGAAGGCATTTGTTTCTGCTGAATTTGTGTTCAAGCAAAATGTTTTTGTTCACAACAAAGATGACATCACAGACAATGTTTTGTTGACATTTATAAACATTCAATGATACTTTTCCTATGAAAACCATTAATAATTATGTTATAAATGCTGCTCATCATAGTATAATTGTTATTAAGGCTTCAGATGGGGTATATAGTGTGACATACTCTAGATGTTTATTATATTTCTTTGGACTGAAGCTATAACCATATTACATGATACTTCATCTGAAATCTCAATAACATACCGGTATAATAAATAAGGTCAGTACCTGAAGTTGGGATTGGGTAAGGAAGGTCACCCTGTATATATAACAAATTATTATATAACTCACAGTGAGACTCTTGAGCCATACATTTTCTTGGTGCCTTGAATGTTTTAGATTTATTTCCCCTTGGGTTATTCCCTCTCCTTCTATTTCAAAAATGTTTTAATTATCTTGAAAACTATAGAGATACCCATTTTGTACCATATGTTATTACTCATGATAAGAAATATTATATGTTACATAGGGTAAGTGTCCTAGTGTTATCTCTACCACCACCTCTTCAAGAATGTTAAAAAATTGTGGAAACCCCAACCCCTAAACGATATTTTAGGGTCTTGGCAAGATGTAATGAATGTAACATAGGGTAAGAGTCACTGGGATCATTCTTGTCCCTGCAACCTCCTTGGATATGTCCTGCACTGTCACAGTCATGAATCCACTTCTGATAAAAAGTGATTTGTTTGGGAGACCTTATAGGTAGAAGCCTGTTATTATTATAAATTTGAACCTAACTTTTCACTTGAACAATTTGCATTTCATTTGTAAGAAACAAGGTCTCCAATAAAACAACTTAAAATTTTGAAATTGCCCTACTAAAGAACGATATTATTTTAGTTATAGTACTGGAAATATGAATGGATTTAGATGTATTTTAGTAGAATGTCATGAAAATCATCGTCAAGACTTTATTGTTGAGTAACACATGTTCCTTATAAAGTAATGAAGCAAGAACCAATAAGGCACTTTTTTGGCCCAAAAATCTACTGATCTACTGAAAATTAGATTATCAATTCAAAAGTTTTACTAAGTAGTATCTATTATCTAGTAAAAATAATTACTCTTTACCTGCTACTTTACAATTGTTTGATTTTTTATTTTGTCAATCTTTTTGATAAGAGAGAAAAATGCAAGGCACTATCTTATAAGAACTTGTTTCATGACCCATGGAAATCTAGTGAACTAAGGCAACAACTTAATGCAAAATTTTACTTGTCTTTCTTTTACCCAAGATTTTTAAAATTCTTTCTTTCCTAATATAAAATCCTATTTTGACATATTTTAAAAATAAATAAACATCTTTATCCTGAATTAGCTTTTTTTCATTAGTTAGATGTTTTTACATCAGGTATAAAGCACAAACCATTTGATTATGTGTGTTTGATGGGGGTGGTTTTTTTTTTCTTTTTTTTAGGGTATCATTTTTGCAAAAAATTACCAAGATAAATAATAATAATAAATGAGATCTTTAAAATACAATAATGCAAAAACAGAGAATTCCTTTAATGTACAGTATAACCCATGTCCAAAGGGAAATAATCCAAATGTTCTTAAATACATTTACTTCTAATTTTATAATTTTTTTTATCAATAGCAAATTAATGACAGATTTCATATTTTGTTTAATTTTCTTGCAGTTTCTTTTCTTTTTATGAATACATTTTTTATACTTTAACTTTCTAATATTAAGACAATGTAGCCTTGAAGAAACCCGCAAGGTTAAGAAAATTTCCCAACGAAATGGCAGACCAAATGGTTGATGGCGATAGAGAGAATACCTGTTTATCTGTCAGTGGGGTGGAGACACAGAGATTAAAAATAGACCTAGGCAGTTCTGTCAATTTACATCACATAACAATATTTGATGTACCAGATCGTAAGTGTATTACTTTGAATTCATTAAAATTATTTTTTTCAGTTGTCAAAGTACATATACACACTGCATTAAACATAATTATACCCCTCTTTACAAGGTTTTTTTCATTGATAGGAAATTCTCATCAATGAAATTTCCTTGTTTTTGCACTAAAGTATCTGACTTCAATGATTGTAACCTTTATCCTTATGGTAAACTTTTGCAGCAAGGATATAAATATCACAGGCTTCTTAAGACTTTCAAAAGATTTTACAACAGTTTAAAGGATTTTGTGCAAAAATATCGCTGCAAATTTTAAGTTTTGGTTACGAAATGGAATTTCACATCCCACATTCTAGGCTAATTTTAAATATGAGGCATATAAATTTTAAAAAATGATCTGTTGAAAATAACTGATCCTTTAAATAAAATTATTCACACAGAGTACAAATTTGACATTTTTGTGGAACATTGAAACTTTATTTTATTGATACATATGTTGACACTCTTCTCATTAAATTACACAGATACTAATGTAGTGGTATTCCTCACATTTATTGACAATGCAGTATTAAATCTTTAGATGTTTTGTGTTTGATGACATCAGGGGTTGGGAAACTTGATCATCAAGAATTGTACCCTGAGCATGCTTTCAGAAACTGTGAATTCTGTAGACCAATATCTTAACTTTGCATGTGTTTTTGTTAAGTATTCTTAATGTTGTTCAGTACTGGATTAGGTGCATTCTTGTATGGTTTAAATAGTTTGTCTTTTACAGCTTTTGTTGCTATGATAAAGCCTTTGCCATCAATGTTGGGGAGAGTTTGTTGCCAGCAAAATATGTTTAACTCCACTGAATAAGTGGGTTGGTTTTTGCCTTTCATGATGTTCTCTGTATTTATATGTGTTACTTTGATCCAAGATTTCCTTCAGTTTACATATACAGGTTTTATTTGTTTGAGGTTATCTATAGCTTGTCACAGGAAGATTGAATTTATTCCTTTAATTCATTTATATTCTATGTCAGACTTTGCTGGAATGGGTAAATAGGTTGTGAAAGAAAAACTGTCTACCATATTCTTATAAAATTATGTTTATTTTGTAAATTGAAAAAAGTGCAAGTAACTTGCAATAATACTTTTAAGCAATCGCAATGTGTTTTAAGCTGCGTCAAGTTTTTAATTCTCTATGGGGATTTTACATTATAAAATTAGCCATTTGTTTGCCTGAAGTGGCCAATTGCACGACTAGCTCAAGACCAAGCTTTGTCAACGCTGTGTAATAATTAAGTTATTTAACTAGGATTAATTAACCTGCAAAAATGCTTAGTGGTGCGCTTGAATGGAATTTTATAAGTAATTCTTCTGATATGTATCGCAGGAGGGGGTCGGAATAAAAAAATGAGCGCAACTTTTCAAATTACTTTTTCTTGGTCAAATTTCAGTGCTCCCGCCAAAAACAAAGATGGCCAACCCTCAATGTGAAAACCCCTTAGAGAAATTCAGGGGCAGATAATAGCATGTATATATGCTTTTGCATAGTGTAAAGCGTTAACTGTTAGCCGTGGGATAATTCTTTCTTTTGATTTAAAATAAATTCAAAGGCCGAAACGCACATATAATTTAATTCAGCCTGAAATTCGCACTCCAGAAAAGCTTGACATAGAGTATAGTCTCCAAAACAAAAGTAATTGCTGTCCAGGGATAATGATATTAAAAAAAATTGTATAATTAGGCAGTTTGTGAACTCTTTTTAATTATTAATTTGAAAGTTGCAAGTATGGTTTTTCTATAGACCACAAGCTTTTTGTTACAATCTATATAAAATTTAATCAAAATATACACTTTGTTAAAATTCAATTATTTTCATCAGCCTTGTATATTTGTCACAACAGGTGGTTTATAAGAAAGAAAATGGGCAAATGGACTAATTATATCAATGGGCAATACCACCATTCTAAAAGATGCAGAAATTTGTCACAATCACACTGGCAATTTTCCAGTAGATGGTATCCTCAATCTGGACTGTTCTATGACAGGTCAACATTTGTATCTCATTAAAAAGACAACTCCTAAAGAACTGAGGATATGTGAAGTGGAAGCCTATGGTTAGTAGATTTAAGACAAAATTGTGATACTCTCCAAAATTTCCAAGTTTAGAATATTTGGAAGTGAGAATCTAGCTAAAGAAATGTCTGAATGGGATGAGTTGGGTTGCAGTCGTAACTTTCAATATTTGATAAATTCACACTTTTTACTGTGAAAACAAGAACACATTAAATTCACAGACAGAAAATCTTATAGCTTGCAATTTGCAAGCAGAATATTTCTATGTCCACACTTGTTTGTTATTGTTAGAATTGTTGGGGATGGGGGTTGGTGATGGTGAGGATAATTCACATTCAGGTCTAAAGTGTAGGTCAACTCATCATGTATTGAATTGGAATGTTTATGTTATAAATCCTCTTTTTCTGTAAATTTATATAGAGAGGAAAGAAGTCTTTGTAGGCAGACGGTAAGTTATCAAAAATTATGATGTCACATAGCAATAACCAATGTAAAATTTATGGAAGGAATTGGCTGTCAGACACTTGCCTAATCTTCACCTTTTGTTAATCAGTGCAAAAATGTGAAAAACACAATGTTCCATTCTTGGTCACTGGATCTTGAGTCTCAGTTAAATCCACAGTGGTGAATGACCTGTTGCAGTGTTGCTGAGAGAAAAAAAACAGGAACGCAGTAAGTTTTCTGTAAACTGGTTATAAAGACATTAAAAATCTTAATTCATGTTTCTCATTGAGTATAGGTGTTTAAGGCTTAATTAAGGACTAAGATATGATAAATATGTTTATGGACTCAATATTTACTAATATTTCAGTTTGTACTGACTTTACATGGGGAAATGAATGTGAGAACTTCTGTGGTAACTGTAAAGGTGGCGCCACCTGTAATCAGTTGACTGGAGAGTGTCCAAATGGCTGTATGGAGGGTTGGTATGGGAGCAATTGTAACACTGGTGAGTTTAAAGAAGAAATGGGTTGTTACCATATCTGGCCCAAAGTTACATAAATACATGTATGGGCAAGCACGGTTTTGTACAATTTAAGAAATTTTAAGCCTTGTGTCATTGTAAAGTCTTCTTGATGTTATCTCCATCTTCACATTTTCCATTTTGAATATGGTGGTTACCTAAAATAATAAGGAATCAGATACTTTGATTGGCCAGGGGACTCTGTACATAGTAAATTGGCTACCTGATAAAGTAGAGTGTGACAGGTTCAATCATCAGCTGGTTCAAACCAATGACATTAGATTTTCTATTTGCTGCTTCTCCCCAAAATATATACAAGCAAATAGCATTTTGGAGTAAGAGCAAAGACTGGTCAGCCCAGAGTCAGAATATGTGCTTAAGTTGGCCCATAGAATATGTGCTCAAGTCAGAATAATGTGCCTTGGTAAATTGGCATGTCTTCCTGCCAACTCTTGTTTTTCTGGCCGAGCACAATAAAGTTCCAGCTTAGTGTGTTGGTCTAAAACAATCAGGGTTAATTAATCATCATTTATTAATATGCTGTTGTCCTGAATATGCAAATTTTTGCCACTGGACGTTAAGCAACATTTAACGTATCAATCAATCTAAAGCACCAGCAAAAAATTCCAGTTGATCATTCCATCAATGTAAATCCCTACATATTATAGAAAAGCAGTGTACATGTTTTTACAATGGCAAAGGTATGACTGGGAAAAGTATTGCTAGGTGATGGTCACCAATTACTGATGTAAGTAGGGTGGGAGAATGAGGGTGTAAGCTCATTTAAGTGATGTCATATGTATCAAAACATGGTTATGAATTTGCTGGTATATTTCCTGGGCACATGATCTTAGATGACCCTAAAATTAACGAGAGAATTTCCTCTCGATATATCCGTTGTTACTACATCCTGTTTATGTAATGTTAGGATTTTAATGGTTTCTGATATTCAGGTAATTTTTTGTGTTTTGTCACGGCATTATAAAGTGATAAAAGGATGTTGTTTAACTTAAAAAAGTATTTAAAAAGATTTTAGTTATTACAAGATGTACCTAGTAATATATGACTATTTTTCAAATTTTCATTTCATCCAGCTTATTATGGTTTGAGCACTTACAAAATTTATGTAATGTTGGTGCATGTTTTGTCCCTTAGTAAAATTAATGTTTTTGCAGCATATGAGGCTGTACCTAATAGATCATCATTTTTTAATTTTTTAATAAAAAAAAATTATTTTTGCTTAAGGACTTAATGAAAAATTCTTAGATTGTTGGCAAATTAATTTAGAGGGAGAAGGGTGGCAATTTTTTTCTAGCTTTTGTGAAAATATCCAAAAGTAGTTGAAATTATTATTTTGAGGGAATGGAGGCTAAAATTTAATTATTAGAATTTAAAAATCTTTTTTATAACCCTGCTCAATAAGAGTCAAAGGGTTATAGGAATCCTTATGTCCTCTCATACCTTAATTTGTCCTCCATCAATCTTTTGATTAAGTTAAACTAAATCTTTCAAAACTTAAACACATTGTTATGATCCATTAAATTCAGGACAAGTTAAAAAATCAGGATCTTAAGGTCTCAGGATGATGTGTAAAGTAGGGCTTAACAGAATTTTATCTTTAGGCACAATTCTGTGGAATAAAAATATGGTGTGTATCTCTGAATTATGACTTTTTTTCTCAAAATATGGAGTTGGATTGCTTGAAAAAATTTCTCTAGTTAAAATGAAGCGTTATTGGACAGACATCAAGATCAATGTCTCTTTTTCTGTTAATTATCAAATTAGAGAGTTTTATGAAAATTAAATATAACTTAAATATTCTGGATGTGAAAAAAGTTATGTAGTAATGAATATTTTAATGCAATGCAGTTTATCTAATGACCATAAAAAGATCTTTATAAATGAGAGTATAATATGTTTCTGAAGTAAGCAAATTTCAGTTAAGTATCAAAATTACTGAACAATCAATTTCACTTGTATTGTGACAATTTTATTTTATGATATAAATAAATTTTAAACTTCAATGTAGCTTCATTTTTGTTTTTATAGATAGTGCATTGCTATAGTTTATATTCCTAAAACATTTGAAAATAATTAATATGATTAATGCCAAACTGTTATGAATTAACTAAGAAGTGTGTTGACAATCTAAACAAGTGTTATTTATCAGATTCTTGATTTTCACCAGGTGTTTTATAAAGTTTATGTTGCCCTGGTAATTGGAAACTGACCATAATCTGAAGATTTATAAACATCCTTAGATTGAAGTAGTCAGTAAATTAGCTTAGAAAACTAAAGGATATAGTAGACATTTTGAAGGGTAGGTTCCTTCCTGCTTGTTTTTAATCCATAATGGACAAAATTGAAATATCAATCCCATTATTTTATTAATACATGTATTTTGTTACTTTAGTACACAACTGGTAGTCAAACCTCTAAACTGTTTATTATTATAACAGATTTTTATGCAAAAAATTTATAAAACATTTTGAATGATTAATACTAAATTTTGTCTACAAGGTGTTTGCATATATCTGTTTATAATCTTTACAACAGGAAAGTGTGTTTTATAATTATGAGGAGTGACCAGTAAGTTCGTGTACATATACATAGTCAATCTAGAACACACAATCTTTGTTGAATGATTTAAGTTGAAATATTTTTTTGACCTGGAGATTTGGGGGTCTAATAGCATCAAGATTACTGATCACCTTCTTAATTTTAGACATGTTAAAAAAAAGTTTTTCTTACTCATTATAATAAAAAACATCTGTCTAGTGGATCCAAAAATAATTTTTGAAAAATGGCTTGAAACAATATTTTCTTTTTCTCTATTGGTTAAGAATTTTAGGCCAACTTTGTCGATAATTTTTGAAAATAAAACATGCAAGGTCATACACTATGACAAAAATTATGAAAAGCGACAAGAAATGGAATTTATTGAAATTTTGGAAAAATGCACCCAGAAGGATAACTATTTTTTAATCTAATATGAGAATTTTTTCTTTAAAATGGAAGCTTTTCACATCATAAGTATATGGGAAAAATTCAGATTAGACCTGTATTCCACTGACATACAGTAAAAAAAGGTTTCTCTAATCAATAAGAGACCATCATTACAGAAGTGTGTTATAACAAGGATTCACTCATGTCCTTTACCAAAACTTGGAATAGGGTCAGTAAAGATATAAGTTAATGATACAACGATTCAAAATATCTTCAGTATAATTCTGTTTTATTAAAGCATCACTGTTAAAATGAAAAGCAAACAGACATAACTACATAACATTTTTTGAATAGTTTGACATTTAGTATTTTGCAGGCCTTTTACAGCTTCCGTATGGATGCCAGCTAGTTCATTATTGAAGGCTTTAATGGGACCTGTAGAAGTTTAAATTTAACTTGTCATTTGGTGGATGGCTGTTTCATGGACAATCATGCCACATCTATTTTTAAAATGTTGATTTCACACACAAAAAAAAAGTGTTAAGAGGCAAATACAACAAAGACAATAGGAAACATGAATAGAGGTGATACTAGGGATGAGTATCATCCATTAAATATGTATCATGATATATCGATACAATGCAAGCGTATCATGATACATATCAATAGGTATCATCTTCTGGTTTCTTGACTACATTAAGTATCTTCATCTTAATTTTAGACTTTTTTGTATTATGAAATATTCATATCTTTTGACATAAAGCATCTAGCTGTTTAACACACAAACATACATTTTCTTGTAATATATTTGGCTCTTACCACAAGATGAAAATGACTATTCCAAGCAACTTTAATTTTTTTGTGCATGGTCTTAATTTTCACTGAATTGAAAAAATCGATATTCTGAATTTTTGTACTGGTGGACCAAATTTGTTAAATCGTATCACCATATATCGATATACTGGTATATCATCAAATCTCTACGTAACTCTAAATACATTTATAGGAAAATCATCATTAATATTATTTTTCTTCTATAATTTATTCATTGCACTCTTTTGAAGAAGCTCTGAAATTAAAACATTTGATATATAGACAAAAACATCATATTAATTGCAACTCATTAAGATAGTTGTTTTTTTCTATTTCCTTTAAAGTTTCAAACAGAGGTATTGATTTTGGGTGTTTAACCATGCCTTTTTTGGGAGGGAAAAATGGGGATATTCTTATTTTTTAATTTTAGTTATCCATTTCTTGTTGGATTTAGAATATTGTTACTAAAGAAGCTTATCATGCCATTAACTATCTCTTAGGGTTTTTGAATTATAAGGGTTTGAAAAATGACCATTTGCTGATATTTAACGCTTTTTTATTTTTCACCCATTTTGATGTTTTTCATCTTGAGAAATTAAACAAAAGTTACTCCAAGCATTTTTTAAAGCATTTACCATATATATATAAGGAGAAGAAGGGCTTAAAATATGATTTTGCATGAGGTGATGAGAAATTTTTATTATTCATCAGATTATGATGTTTTTAAAGGCCATGACAGGTTTACCCATCACTTTGTATCCATCTTCAGTTATCTGTCCACTATTTCTATTTTAGTTGACATCTATGAAAGACTGAAACCACTAGGATAATTGGAACCAAACTTTTGTGGAATGGTCCTTGGGTCCTTTCAGAATTTTATCTTTGGTCAATACCAGCCATCTGGTAGGGATACTGCTACTAAATATAGGAGAAAAGAAGTTGGTACATGTATTTTAAAAAATTCCTCTCCTTTGAAATTGTTGAGCCAATTAGAGCAACATTTTGATGGACTAGCCCTTGGGTGGTCCTCTTCCCAAATTTTATCTAAGCATGTCAACCAACCAACCAAGATGGCTACCAGAGCTGAATTTAGTTTGAGAATGAGAATAAAATTTAAATTTTGCTTACACTCTAACTAGACGTGAGTCACACAAAAAACTTACTTTGACTTCATGACTGGTTCAAGATACTTTCTGAGACTCACGTTTTGCTCTACATTAGAGCAGTTTCATATGAATATATTATACTACAAATGCTAGCCCTAAAGTAAAATAAGTGAAGAAATACTATATTCTGTATGTGTATATAATATTTGATAATGTTCATACAATTATCAATAAGAAGTTTGTAAAAATTATGTTAACCCAGTTAAAAATAATAATTAAATCTTTCTTCACATTTTTATCTATTTGTTGCTATTTCTTTTTGAAAATACTCAATGGTGAAATGCTGTTAGGCAAGGGAAATTTGTGAAATAAAATCCTACTTAGGTTTTTTATGTACAACTTTAAAATTTTGAAGTGGCAGAAAGCAAAAGTCTAATCCCCAACTAATATGGCCTCCATATCCAAAAGCATAATAATATTAATAATAATAATAATAATTATAAAAATAAAAATAATAAAAAATAAAAAAAACAAGTGATTTTAACAGTTCATGCTAAACTTACCTTGTATGATTTTCATCACAAATAAGCAGTTGTGAGGTTGAATGGTTCTCCCATTTTTCCTGGGAGTGCATTTATTTCCCATGTGTTTAGGCTATTGAGTTTAGTTATTGTGTTGAACACATTGTGTTTTGTTGATGTTCCATTAAAGAGCCTGCATGAATCAGTGTTTCTGTGGATTTCTGTTATTTCAGTGCTTGATTGAAGTGAGGTAGAGCTATAATAAATTATTGACAGTTTGTATATCATCATGCAGCGATCAAGTGTTATACTTAACTGTTTTACTCTACGGAATCACCCTGATAAAAAAATGAAAATAATTTTCTCACTTTGTTGTAGAACAAAATATCAAATACATAGTTGGTAACCTAAACCTAAACTTGGAAACAGAGGAAGAACAGACAACACAACCAGAAACCACACAGTCTATAACCAGCCAGCCTGCAGCAACACAGTCTGAAATAACAGAGCCTGAAACCACCCAACCAGAAACAACACAGTCTGTAAACACTCAGCCTGCAGCCACACAGTCTGAAATAACAGAGCCTGAAACAACACAGTCTGTAACCACTCAGCCTGCATCAACACAGTCTGAAGTAACAGAGCCTGAAACAACACAGTCTGTTACCACCCAGCCTGCAGCCACACAGTCTGAGATAACAGAGACTGAAACAACACAGTCTGTAACCACCCAACCTGCTACCACACAGTCTGAAATAACAGATCCTGAAACCCCCCTACCAGAAACAACACAAGCTGTACCCACTCAACCTGCAACTACTCAGACTAAAACAATACAACCTGAAATCACTCAGCCTTCCACAGAACCTGGAACCACCCTGTCTGACACCACTCAGTTTGCTTACACAGAAAGCACATCTCACTCAGAGCCTGGAACCACTGTGTCGATTCAGCCTACATCAACAGTCATCACAACTCAGCCAGAAACCTCAGACATCACAAGTCAGCCAGAAACCTCAGACATTTCCACCCATCCTGTAACCACAGGTATACATTTTCAGACTACAAATACAGATGTCACTAGTCAGTCAGTAACCACCGATAATACTAGTCACGATGTTACTATATCAACGACTGGTGCATCACAAACAACTGGAGATATTACTGCATCAGAAAGCTCAGCAGTGACAACTGAGTCTGCTATTTTTGATTCTACAATGAGTACTACTACTTATAGTTCAGTAACTGGAACAGATTTAAACACATCAGAAACAACAATGATAATGACTAGTGATTCAACTGAATATGTCACAGGTAGTACAACAAGTATGACCTCTGGTACAACTGGATCTGTTACCGATGGCATCACCATGATTATGGCCACTGGTACTACTGAATCTGTCACAGGTGGTACCACAATGAGCATGACCACTAATAAATTTGGATCAGGTGTAGATAGCATAACCATGAGTATGGCCACTGGTACTACTGATTCTGTCACAGATGATTCAACCATGACTATGGCCACAGGTACAGCTGAAGCAGCCACAGATGATACAACCCTGAGTACAACTATTGGTACAACTGAAACTGTTGCAGATGGTACAACCATGAGTATGGTGACTGGAACAACAGAATTTGTCACCAGTGGCACTCAGAGTATGGCAACTGACATAACTGAATCTGTCACAGTTGACACAACTATGGATATGAGTACTATAACAACAGAATCTGCCACAGATGGTACAACCCTGAGTTTAGCAAGTAGTACAACTGAATCTGTCACAGATAGGACAACCCTGAGTATGGCCACTGGTACAACTGAATCCGTCACAGCTGGTACAACCATGAGTATGGCCACTGATACAACTGAATCTTTCACAGTTAGTACCACCATGACTATGGCTACAGGTACTGCCGAATCCAGTACAGGTGATACCACTATGGATATCACTACTGGTACAACTGAATCTGTCACAGATGGAACCACCATGAGCATGGCCACTGGTACAACTGAATCTGTCACAGTTGGTACAACCATGAGTATGACTAATAGTACAACTGAATCTGTCACAGTTGGTACAACCATGAGTATGACTAATAGTACAACTGAATCTGTCACTAGTGGTATCACCGTGAGTATGACCACAGGTACAACTGAATCTGTCACAGATGGTACAACCAAAACTATGGCTACTGGTACAAGTGAATCTGTCACAGATGGTTCAACTATGAGTATGGGCACAGGTACAACTGAATCTGTCACAGGTGGTACAACTGAGATTATGACCACAGGTTCAACGGAATCCCTTACAACAATCACAACACTGAGACCATCTGCTAAATCTACAGAAATAGCAACTGGAGTTACAAGTGAGGTGACAGGGACAACAGAAGTAACAGTTGACACAACAGTTGGTAAGTGTATTTGAATGTTAAAAAACATGTGAATGACATCATGTGACCTTAGTATAAACTGAACATCTGAGCATCACAATGTGGCCTTAATCTTTGAACACCTAAAGGTAACATTGTGTTCTTGGTAAATACTGACCATCTTAAGGTCACCATGTGACCTTAGTAAAAACTGAATATCTGAAGGTCACCATTTGGTCTTTAGAAATAAAAAAAAAATCTCACAACACAAGTATAACAAAGCCTTCCCCCACCAAAGAGCATCTTGGAACCAACAATATTGTCAAATAACCAACTTTTAACATGACAGTTTATCAAATTTTAAGACAAAAGAAACCACAATGAAATTTTTTTTCAGTAGAATGAAATTTCAGCCTTTTGTAACCATGATCATATTCATAACAGAAACCCTTTATTTGTTAAAAATAGCTCATTTATATTTCTGTGTTAAAATATTGCATTAACATTATGTATGTAAACTATTTTATAATTATGTTTTCAGCTACTGTTCCTCCAGCTACGGCAGCTAGTTCCCAGACAGTTATTGTTGTCATGGGTACCCTTATTCCAATCCTGTTGATTATCATTCTTGTTATCCTTGTAATGTAAGTATTGATTCCATCTCATTATTTATCAACTGAATTAAATTTATTCAAAGAGCATCAACTTTCATACCCAAGTCTTTCAAAAATTTATCTAAAGTAGCTATACCATCAGTCAAAAGTTGATGGCTAATTTTTAATTTCATTCTCTTAACTGCAATACAAACTGTCTTTTATTAATCCTTTTACCTGAAGGTTAATAATATACAAAACATTTAGCTTGGTTAAATTAGATACATATATCTATATGTGAATAAATAAGCTTTGACGTCTAGGTGACTGACTTTTTACGTAGAATAAATGCTGAATTATTAAAATTATCTGTTAGCCATAAATTCTAAACAGGTCACAGGGACCTAGGTGGCTGAGTTGTCTAGGTAGTTGATTTAAACTTATATGTACAGATCACTGTAGCCTAATCATCTATTCGGTGTGAGTTTGCAGCTGACTTTGTACCAAACAAAAAAGAATGCTTTTTGATTTGCATCACACCTGATAAGGTTTGTCCTTTACCTGCCTAAGTTCGGTGGTTCTCTCTGGGTACTCCGGCTTCCTCCACCAGTTAAACTGACCGCCGTCATATGACTGAAATATTGTTGATAGTGGTGCTAAACCCCAATCAAACCAACAAACAGTATACAGGAAATCTTACTGTCAACTGGTATTATAGTACAGAGTAAAACCAAGTTGCCAACTCACATGCTTTCCAAGTGTAATACATGATTTTTGACAGTTAAAGTTAGTGGTTTTTTATTGGATTTAATTTTTGGGCTAAATTACATGCTGTAATTTTCCTTCTCATTTCCGTTTAGATCTTAGCATAAAATGACATCATTTGCTGTCTACTCTGTTGTAAATTTATCTAGAATTGTAATTGTTTTGAATTTGAATATTTTAGTTACATTTTGAAATTAACCACATACTCATATGTTGATTATAATAGCTGTTTGCCGTAGTTTACACATCAATAAACTCTGTAAAAAATAGCATTTGTACTTACAATTCCAGTTAATTAGACATATAATTGAAAATTCCAAGTAAGGAACTATTTTGAAGGGGTATTAATGTAGTCTCATGGTTTATCAATATTAGTTTATGTGTAAACTTTCCCTTGTACTGCCTAATAGAAATGCAGCATTTTTAAAATATTGGAATTATTGTTCCTTATCTTGTACATCAACATGATCTTTCAAGAGAAATTGTGTCAGCTCAGACAAGTTGCTGCATGCTTTTTGCATGCTCAATCATGTAATTACAGAATTTTTGATTGCTGGAGGTTGGCAACTATGGGAAAAAAATCACCTTAATTTTAGTGACCTTCATCACCAGTTCTAATTTAAGGTGCCTGCTGCACCTTTTGTTTTCTCTTTCTTGTCTTCTGGCACCAACCATGACTACTACAATGTGCAGGTAATGTTACTATAACATGTAAACTATCCGGCAAATCTTATCTTAATAGTTTGCCATTTTCACAAGGAATTTTTATGCAAGCAAAATAGGGCTTTCGAAAAATTGAATACCATACATAATACATATATTTTTTATTATTTTTTTATTGTGTTAGGATGCAATTGCAAAATATTCTTGTACTCTAGTTCATTATTGAAGGCCGTACTGGGACCTGTAGAGGTTTAAATTCTACTGTCATTTGGTGGGTGGATGTCTCATGGACAATCATGCCACATCTCCTATTTTTAGCTCACCTGGCCTAAAAGGCCATGTGAGCTTTTCTCATCA
>JARWCS010172100.1:0-14221 GCA_034783895.1 Geukensia demissa | reverse complement strand
GAAGTTTTTCGGTCGCCATCATGATTTGATTGACCGGTACGAAATATCCATTTCACAAATGACAATGGATATCTTCCAACTGTCGTAAATACAAATCCGTTCCTATACCAATTGTGACTAATATCGATTGTGACTATACACCGGCTTTGTCTGCTGAGTAAAACGACGGGTGCCACTTGTAGAGCAGGAGCTGCTTACCCTTCCGGAGCACATGAACTCACCCTGGTTATTGTAGGGTTCGTGTTACTCCAGCTTTTGTTGTGTGTTCTATATTTGTCCTTCGTTTCATTTTGTTGGCCATGGTCTTGTCTGTCTTCCGACATAACGATTTCTGACTGCCCCTTTGATATCTTTGAATTCCTTTTATATAGCTTAATATACAATATAATGTTAGCTACCACAAAATAATTCCAGTAATGTAATTACTGGAATTGCAAGGTTTTTTGTGCGATTTGAAGCTTTTTACAAAGAGTGATATTCCACCCTTGTTGAAGGCCTTGTGGAGACCTCTAGATTTGCAAATTCCCTCTGTTTTCCTTGTGACTGAAGTGCCGTCTAGGAATTTACCCCATATCTTTTCATTTTAATATTCATTGTTAGGCATCGACTATTAAGCTTTTTGGGGGGAACGTTGGGGGTTGGTCACTGCCAATATTTTACTTCTGCAAGAAATATTTTCTTACGCAGAGGTATTCAAGAAAATTTGTTATCCACCAGATCCCAGGTCAAAATATTTTTCTGTCAATGTCTAACTAGGTCAGAATTTTTTTTTTTGGTCTAGATCGGTCAAATATTGTTTATCCTCCAGGAATAACTCCCGGTCTTCAGACGTCTTGAGTATACTATTGTGTCCTAAATACCCAACGCCAGTAACACATTTCAAAACACACATCTTTGTATCAAGATTTCTGGTTCATTTGTTGATATTTCATTGATAATGCCTTCCTTTGATATGATCTAAACAAGCACGTCTTGTCGATTAATTAGTGCCTGAAAATGACAATACATATTTCTGCACTGCAGTATCACTGGAGAGGTTTTTCTGCTTAATATACACCCAATGCATAACATCCTTTGCAATATCTAACCAACTAGTAGATTGACCAGAAGCTGATTTTACAAAGGCATATATAGAAAAAAGGTAAGATGAATAGATGGGTTGTCTTTACTGCAAGTCTATTATATTAATGACTTATTGTACTTGATACTTTGCCAAATGGCAAATTCAAAACAAACTGTTTTAGACTTACGTAAAATATTAGCGTTTTAAGGTGAAAGCAAACAAAAGAAAACAAACTCCCCCAAAAAATCAACAAGCAAACAATAAAAAACCAGACAGCACGAATAAAAATGAAGAACTGGTGAGAGGCAAGTCAGATTTATATTTTAATTTCTAAATAAATAATTTCAAATTAGTTGATCTTTGCTGAGGAGGAGCCTTATCAAATCATGGCTAGAGAAGATTAATTTAATTTTACTAGTACTACCACGGGTACTTCTTGCACTGTAACCGTTACAAAAGTTAAGTAGAGACATTTTTAATAAAACGATGGTCATTGAGTTAAATGACACCTACACACGATTTCAATTCCAGCAACAATATGTAATTTAAATATGCTTATGAAAGTCGACAAGAAATAACGTATAAGCGTTTCTAAGTATTATTTAAAAAATTGTGTTCTATTGTCCAGTTGATATCCTTTATATGATATATTTTGAAACATATGGGCCTATACCTCTGCTGGGGGACCAGAGGTACCCGAGGGTATTAACCAGCCCAGTTGTCAGACTTATCTGACATGAAATTTATCAAACAATGTTTTACAAAAATTTGCTACATTTGTTTAAATTTTAGAACACTGTACTAGTAAATAAGAAAGGCTTTGAAATTATTACACATAGTTGCTGTCCCTACCGTCGGATTTGGCTTCCTATTTTCGATTTCTTTGGATTGGAGTAATTATTTAGTATGTTTGAATCTCGGACTTCCTATATTTTGGTTCTAATGCTACTGATGGGAGGTTACTCCCTGAAATATACAATAAGCATACCAAATTTCACCGTATACATGGTATATACTCAGCATTGGTATACTTGTATTTTGAAACAACTGGATCGATGCCTCTGCTAATGGACCAAAGGTGATCGTATTAACCAGTCAAGTGACATGAAATTTAACATAAATTTGCTGCATTTGTTTAAATTCTAAAACAGTGTAAATACAGAAATGCTTCGAAACGTTTTGCACTTAGTTGTCACTATGTTTGAATGTCGGACTTCCTATGTTTTGGTACTTATGCTACTGATGAGAGGTTACTCCTTGAAATGTACATATAGCATATACAATTTCGCCATATTCACTCAACATTGGTATACTTGTATTCTGAGCATGTTTCGTACGCCTGGTATGCCAAATATAAAAGCAGAGGGGTTAAATGGGTTCCCTCTGGAAACAAAGGACGATTTTAAAATCGGGATCCCTAATGAAATGTCACTACAAAAGTCAAGATTTCGACGAATGAGTTTTTTTTCTTATATTTGGTAACCTTTTACCATGATTATTGTATATAACACTTAAAGTGATAATGAATAAAAACGAGTTAGCAGCAGAATATCTGTGTGAGAGTTCAAAACTTACGGGAGGATAATTTATGCCAAAATGAAAAAATAATACGAAGACCCAACAAAAAGATATGTAGATCCGGTTCGACAAGCGGATTACTATTTTTTTAAATACTTGTCTCTATGTATATGGTCTATTTGAAGAAGCGATACCATTGAACAAACCGCATTACCTCCAGGCAATACTCCATCAATAATTCTATCCTTAAAAATTTTAATATGGGTACAACCGGACTTTTTATTACTGAACTTTAATTTTGTTTAGTAGCAGAATGGTGATGAATAACTACCAATCATGATGATAATTATGATTATTGATTATAAAACTACATGCTGCTACTGCCTACGGATTGTATTTTTTAAATCTGTAAAAAAAGAAAGTGGTAAATTTATTCACCACAGTTTTGTTAGTACAGTAATTCTTTGAAAACTCTACAAAAAATATTTTGTACGCAGTTTTTACAAACACAGCTGATAACAAATCAGTTTATCTTTAGCTAAAACATAAATCAAAAACGTCCGGCTGGATGTAGTGTAAACACATCAATAATAGCCAAAAAAAAATGTACTGAGCAAGTGCCAAAATTAGAACGTATCGACAGCATGTAGGACGCAAATTTAACAAAATATTGACTGAAATAAGTTTTGTATAAATTATTGAGAAGAGTCAATGTTGCTACCAAAGAAGATATTTTTATAGATCTAAATAATGTAGAAGTTTATTCAAATAGCTAGTCCCAAATTGTTGTGTTTAAGTTTACGAGCCTTATTTTCCACATTTTCATAAAAGTTTGGGCTCCGTATTTTATCAATTTTCTACAGGCGCTACCAAACTTTATAATTATATCTTTATGTTTATGATATAATTTGGTGAATGGTTTAATTACTTTATGGTAATGAAATCCTTGATTAAATTTTCCATGTTTATTCAACATTGGTAATTTTGTTCTTTGAAAGCGATCATGTCCTCGAGGGTATTCACCAGCCGCGTTGTCAGAATTGTCTGACAAAAAATTATCAAACAGTGTTATACAGACGTTTGCTGCATTTGATAAAAATAGTTGTAAAAATAGTTGTCTCTGCACTCGGATTTGAATTTGAATGATTTGTTTGCTATTTTTTTTATCTTTGACTTCCTATGTTTCGGATCTAATGTTAATGATGAGAGGTTACTCCTTGAAATATTTATTTATAATTCCAAACATTCTCCATATTAATTCAACATTCAATTTGGTAATTTTTTATGTTAATAATTTGCTGGTTTTAAAAAGATTGTATTCATTAAAATCTAAAACATTGTTGCATACAAGGGCAAAATGGACAGGTTGAGAATAAACTTACACCTTATAAAATTCCAAAAGGGATGTCTCCTTCAAGGACGGAAAAAATTACATTGGATATTGAAAAATCGTCTCTATTGGCGTACCTTTCAATCTCACGAGACGTTCAAAAATTTTTATAACGATTTCAAATATAGAATTTTGATACAACAAGGGATATCAAATCCTACATTCTATGGAAACATTACATATAAATCAAATAGATTTTAAAATAATCCATTGAAACTCTCTGATTACATTAATTAAAATCCAAAATATTAACTCCAAACGGATGATTATAAAACAATATCTCGACTTGAAATTAAAAACGCAAAAGGTTAAACATGAAGTGCTCAATGACAAATCTAACAAACTATTTTGATCCTTGCGATATACTGACGAGGTTTTAAGTGTCTTGACGTGGGGTGGTCTTTTTAGAAACTCCACAGTTTTATCCATACATCACAGGATAATGTATAATAAAAAAAATCAGGTTGAAATTTCGAGTATTCATGCAACTGCGTTGAATGGATAGCAGATTACAACGTTTTTATTTTAAAAAGGATATGGAATATATGCCAGAAAGACACAATCCTCATCTTTTCTGGATTGTGTACTGTATAATTTCTCGTTGAGATGTTGCATTTAGTTCAATAGATTAAACAAGTTCTTAAAAAAATAGTGCCCTGCATTTCTTTCATTTATCAAACAGAATGTAGACAAATGGAAAAATAACGATCGAAAATGCCTTAATTACAGCTGCGTGTGAAGCGCTTTTCTGGATCTATCTTCATCAGTTATGCTCGGGATCAAATATTGGAAAAAAGAGACTTCCGTTTTTATTGACAAATATCTATAAAAACAACTCCAACATTATTTTTAGTTTAACTGGTTTTAGAGCGTCATGGGGCTCATAGAAATGACCTTTACTGTGAAAATACTAACAAAATATGAAAAATGAAAAGATATGGGGTAAATTTCAAAGAGACCACACTCCAACTACATGAAAAATAGAGAGAATTTACAAATCTGAAGGTTTCACAAGGCCTTCAACAAGGGTTGAATACCACTCCCTGTGAAAAGCTCTAAATCGCCCTAAAATAAAACGTGCATACGTAAAAAATTTATGCTCTTATCTTAATACAATCAAAAGTGCATGTTACAAAACATTAAACGACAGACCTATGACCACAATGGATGACTTGAGACAGACACATGAGAAATGTGGTGGAATATCAATCACCCTCGACGTGTGGTCAAAGGAAAAACGAATAGGAAACAAAAGCAGTAACTAACTAACTAACTACAATCAGACAGAATTCCACCTAATCCGACTAGAGAGTGCAATAAATATACTTATCAAAAATACATACAAAAAGAAGAAAAATATCTAATGAATGATCGCAGTAACGGAAAGCAAGCTCAGGGTGAGATTACTGAAAAGAAATCAAGCCTCTCAACATGATTATTAATACTGATTTGTCGATAAACGTGAGGAAGGAAATGATGGATACAATGCCAAATTATTAATATTTGTGTCATGAAGTGATAGGTGTATTAATATCTGTAGCAACAAAAATCAGTATTTATGTTCTGACTACAACGTCGAACCTGTAAACTTTGAGAATAAGTTTGTTTAACGGAAGAGCGGGATTTAATGGGTCACTTTTCATTTATTTGTGATATCTATATCCCTGCTGCAAAAGTTAACCATAAGAGGTAGACTGCAATCAGGAAAGTCAGCAACTTTAGTCCAAACACGATAAAAAATTTGCACAAATAATGATCTTTCAAATACAAATGTTTAGTTAGACTATCTTCGCGGTGTTTTTGTGCGCTCATATCTTTCTTGAACAAAATACGTCCAGACATTTTGTATTTTTACAGAAAATGTTACATTCTTGTTAAAATAGTCAAAGATTTTTACAACAACTTATTGTTGTGTCATGAATCTAAAATTAAGGCCAGAAATGGGGCTTACTGTTCCTTACTTCTTAACAACAGTTTGCAATAAAATGATATAAAGTAAATTGAAAACAGAAAACAAATATGTGAAAGAAAGAACAGAAATGAAAGGAAAATGAATTGAAGATAGAAATAAGCCCGAATGTTAAGTAAACTTTATGTAAGTTAGATTCTTTATAAAAAATGGAAAGATATGGGGTAAATATCAGAGAGACTACACTGACCCATAAGAAGCAAAGGAGAATTTCTAAATCTAGAGGTCTCCACGAGGCCTTCAACAAGGGTAGAATACCATTTCTATGAAAAGCTCTAAATCGCCCCAAATAAAAAACGTGTATACGTAAAATAATACTGCTCCTACTTGAATATGATCAAAAATACACATGTATCAAGACTAACCTATGACAACAATACATGACCTGGGAAAGGCATGTGGTGGTCTAAAACTAGTTTAGTGGGATCCCAACCCTCCCCACAGAGTGGACAACGGAAAATAATAAAAAAAAAACAAAAACAGTATCATATGAACTATGGAAATTATACAGAAATTCACCCAATCTGACTAGATGGTACCTGAATTACAATAAATATACTAAACAAAACTACACGAGAAGGAGATACTTCTCAAATGAAAGCTCGTAGTTACTGAAAGCAATTTCAGAATGAGATTATGCTTTTCGAATGGAAAAAATTCAAATGTATTGATTGTTCATCAGACAACAGTATATACATTGATAATAAGCATGAACCAAAACTGAAAAATGTGGAGAAAACTGTTTCGTATGTAATGATATTAGTCCACAGAAAAATGAATTCGAAAAGAAAGTAAGTGAAAAATGATAATACTGTATGTACAGCAAAAATGTATTTTCTGGCATTTGATGACTACATGTATGCTGTATATTTTGGAGAGACAGAAACCACGAAGGGTATGATACAGTATATTTGATATTATGGGAAAATGCAGAATTAAACCAGTGGCTTTGCATTTTTACTCAAATGGTCATTCAGTACTAAATATTAATTGTACAAGTATAAAAATATTAAGAAAAACCACGAGAATTATAGGGGAATCCGTTATGTTATATTGATTTAGATGTTTTTCGGGCAGTTCAAATGTTTAACATCCGAAATAAATGTCGGTTAGAGGATTTAGAATATTAAGATTACAAGGTAATTCTAAACTAAGACATAACATTACATTTTAATGGGGATTTTTTAGGGTTGTGATTGTCGAATATTAGGTTTCATATTTGTAAACATATACATGTAGGTTGGCTTCTGAATAAGATTGGTTTTTTATCAAAGGTTTCGGATACCATGTTGTGACATACTATTCATACTAATACGTTTCACTAAATTAATTTATCTGTTTTAATTGTCAGTAACCATATAGTACAAAGTTATTCTTCCCATCAAAGGGTTAAATAGGACTAGTTTGAAAAATCCAATTTAAATTTAAGTCGTTGCAATAAAAATAACTTTCTGATCATCAATCAAACAAAATTAAATAAAAAAACTTTAATGAGTATTCAATGGCAATGATTTATAACAATAAATAAATAAATCAATAAATAAATAATGATAAATAAATAAATAATTTAACAAATCAATAAATAAATTATTTCCCGATATTTTCCCATGTACAATGTGTAGGATATTCCACCATAGCAAAGTCAAAAGGAGGATAGTATGGTACGGTATCATTCCATATTAACACATTATGTACAGTGTAATGTTGCACACAACCTCCGTGTAAACACAAGTTTATTTCCCTGAAAATAAAAAAACAGTTTTATTTAACAACGTTACAGATATATCATCTCAATACCGTCTTCCTACTTAGCTTAGTAGATAAGCAACGGCTGGACACATTACTATCAACAATGAGTCGATATGGGTCTAAAAGATTGTTCAAAGTTCAAAATAATATATAACATGCATTATAATAGCACGAATCCAAGGATGAAAATCAATGCTTAACTTTTATGACTACATAGATGAGGATATATTTTCAGCAAAACTACTCTTTTTGCAAAGTTAACTGCATTGGACGATAACTTCATAAAAAAGTGAGTATGCGTCACACTACATTGTGTAAACGCAGACTACATCGGCTTGTCATATGTTGCTTAACTGTACGGTAAATGTTTGACAGAGATTAACCTTGAACACGTAAAAGACAAAAATACCGTAGTAATGAAATATGTATAAGATTATATTTCTTTAACATCAGTTATTAAAACGCACCCCCTTCAAATTTAACACTAGACACAGATATAAAAATATCAAAGCAAACAAATTTGGACTATACTTACGGGCAACGTCCAACTGGAATTGCTTGAAATTTGCCAGGAAGCTGTATTACGTCATATGTTCTATTATCTACCGTTATATTTCTGTAAACTTCGTGCGCTGAAATTCTGTAAAACAAAGAGAACGTTTGAAAAATTCAATAATCATAATGTACCCATATTTATCACATAAACTTTTTCAGTCTTTCTTTACCATTAATGCATTTTAATATAACAGTGAACCAACCTGTTCATTTTAGGTGTATTTTCATTTTGAATTGAAATTTATACATGTATCATTGTATTTTTTTTCAAAAATTTTCTTAACATTGATTTCATGTTTGTCCCTTGTTTTGTTTACAATGCATTCTACTTTGGATAACCAAAAAACTGTCTTCTTATACTGGTCAAAAGGTATGAGAACAGTATATTTCAGAAAAGTAGATGAGATTATAGTTATTAGTACGACATTCTATCTCAGTTGTTTTCTTGTGCATTCCAGCTAGTTTATTTTATTGATTAGTTTATGGAGTATATTCTATGTTCGTGTAAAAATCGTTTTTTTTAACAGTAATTATTTCTTACGTTTGACAACACTGGCAAACGGGAGATGCAAGCATATTGTTAAGAGGTCTTTGCTTATCCAACACTTCTGTTGCATTGTTTGTTCGCGCAAGACTTTGCGGAGTAGTTTCTATTTTGGCAGGAAGCTTTGGTTTCGCTGGTCCATATGTCCTTATCGTATTACCATACCATCTATCTTTTTTGATAACGTTTTTAGTTTCACTTAGGATTTCAGATTCTGTTTGAAACATTCCTGGAAATAAATGGTCTAAGTCTTCATCATTCCCAATGTCACAGTATCCAAAGACTTTTCCTTTTTGACTATATTGTCTGGATTTCACTGTTGGGTTTGGTTGTGGAGTTGGTTCTGATATAAATTTCTCAGTGTTTGTGTACATCCATGATAGCTCTTCGTTTAAAAATGACGGTATCCCTTGTAACGGATAGCGATGAGATTTAGGTTTAATTATTGAGCGAGCTGAAAATCTAGTTGGAATTCTTATTCGTGGATTAAAAAGTCTCTCTCCATTTATGAATGCAAAAAATTGTAAACATGACACAACGAAGACGGATTTCATTAAATATATTTCCATTCTTATTTTGATATTATGACAAATATGAATAACGTATTTCTATTCCTTTATAATTCTTTCTGTAAAAAATAAATAGAACATAATCCATATATCAAAACATGCAGACGCAATATTATCATAAACTATTAACCGTCACGTCAGTGCTATTGACTTAGCACTCACTCAATCAATCAATCAATCGCGTTTTCCTGAAAAATGGTATTGTTATTTCGTTTAATATAATGTAACAATGTAAGATTTCTACGAAAACAACGAATAAAATACCGGTCTTTGTAATAAGAAACACAAGATACTATTACTATAAAAATATATCAGTCGTATTTCAGAGTTTTTCAAGTTCATTAAAGTTTTTATATTCTATGAATTCCCCGTTCTTTTTAACAATAACAAAACTTATAAAGTTATTTCAATAGTATCAAGTCACAAAAGGTGAAGAGAAAATTACAATGTATATCATCTCGTATATAATATCGATTCGACAGGGTTGTCGTGTAACGCATTTGGTGTATTCTGAGTATATGTAGTCGAGCGCATTAAATGTGTTATACATTTACATAACGAAAAAATAATAATATTTTTTTTTTATTTCATAATAGGTTATACAACGAAAATCCACTATTTCTTACCTGAATCACGTTGTAAATCTGATTTAAGCAAATCTCCAATCTCTTGCTATTTTTATACAAGTGTTGTATTTACCTCACATCTATGTCATTTGATGACTGACATAAATTACCTGAATCTGACATCAGGTGAACACAAAGAGACTATACTGTTGATCATTTCCGATTTGCTCTTGGAAACCCAATCAAATTTGAATTCTGCGGCGACAATTACATAATGCGAAATTCAAAAATGTAAAATAGATGTTAATTTTAAACTTTGATTCATCAGAAACCTCACTTTGTTTGGACATTGGTTGAGGTAAGATTGAGGGGCGTAAGATAGCTGGACATTAGTTTTATGTAAATATCCAGTTATTGGCAAAGAAAATTATCGTTGGCATAGCAAATTAATAAGACAGAATTTAATTTTAACATTTTAATAACTCAATGTATAATATATTTCTTAAGTGTTTAAGTTTCCAGACTGAACCTTAAAAAGTTGTAAAATAGTTACTTGTATGCGGGGGAGATTCTGGATTAGGTATGATAATCTATTGGTAATATTTAATAAAGAACCATCCTAAATACAAAACAAAAGGAATTGTTCTGAGCTTGTATGTACACCAAAATAAAGATGAATAACGCTTAATCTTAACGAAAATATTTAAGGTGGACACTAGGTCAAGACCCTTGGTTGGTTAAATTGAACATGTATAATGCTGCTTTGTATTAGATAATAAACATTAGGAGTTTCCGTTTTTGTACATCAATCTGTAAATATTTAAAATTTTAATTAACAATGTATTCTATAAACCCACATATTGACTAATACACACACATACAGTCAATCTGAAATTTAAAGGATTACGTATAAGTATTAAAAGGAATTCGAAAAATATCAAAGAGGCAGACAGTAATCGTTGCGTCGGAAGACAGACAAGACCATGCCTAACAAAATGAAACGTAAGACAAACATAGAACACACAACACTACACTGAAAACTAAAGCTGGAGTAACACGAACCCTACAAAAACTCCGAACTCATGTTTTTTAATTAATCTGTTTTTCTTGAAATATTATTATTGTCAATATTTAAATTATAAGCAATGTATAATCGCATTTCTAAAATCTTATTTTGTTTTCTTGATCTATGAAATACATGTTTTAAAGCATTTAAACCTTTTGCTAGTAAACAGAAGCTGTTCTTCGGAAAAATTTTATTGCAAAAATAACTGTATATAAAATACTAAGTAAAAAAAAAGAAGTGATTCAGAATTAATGAATACACTTCCAAAATAAAAAGTCTTCGGGTGACATGATAAAAAAATATAAATAACCTTACATTAAAAATAGTTATTTTCCAGGTTAAGAATTATGGTTTACACATGAATAAAGAGTCATGAAAAGAAGACTTTTCAAAGAAAAATGGCACTTTTCTTAAATGATACATTTTGCAAATGCTGAATAACACTTTATGTTTAATTATGGAAAATCAAAAAAGAGACAAGATGATAAGTTTGGTATATGATATTTATCTCTATTTAATTAATTCGCTAACAGCCTTTTACAACTATAAAGAACAGCCAACTCAAAAACAATATTCAAAATCTAAATGTGAAAGTAAAGCAGACTTCAATAGTTATGGAATTTTAACAATGACTGTCTGTTAAACTTTTTATTATCGAATTGAAATACATGAACGTTGTAAAATTACATACTGAAATTCCTGCTTTTTTTAAACAACTGCCCCTATTAAAAGGGTAAATATGTATAGCGTCCTAAATGTAATACAAAAAAGATATATAGTCTATGTATTTAACAAAATGAAAGTGACCTTAATGGAGCCTGTAGAAGTTTAATTTTAACTGTCATTTGTTGGATGGCTGTCTCATGGACAATCATGCCACACTCCTATTTTTATATTTACTGCATAGACCTTAAATACCGTGATAAATACTGTTTAAAATTGTAATATATCATACCATTTTCATAATCTCGAAATAGATGCTCTTATGATTTTCATTTTGTATTTTGAAAACGCTTTTACTCCGGGAAAATTAAGGTGTGCTCAACCCATTCCTGACTCTAGCAATACTTAAATATATTGGTTTTACAAATATATTTGCTTATAAAAACCCCGTTTTGAGCCATTCAAAATTACAAATAGCTTCTTAAACAGAGTGTTAGTTAACAATTGCTTTTTTTAAAGGGAAAAAGACATTTATGTAAAAATAGGAGATGTGGCATGAATGTCCATGAGACAGCCATCCACCAAATGACATTAGAGTTTAAACTTCTACAGGTCCCTTTAGTTAATGTAAAAGATGTTTGATAGTAATTGTGTCCTAACTAATATTTTAACAGAATAGAATTCAGCCAGAGAAAATTCACGTTCATCAATGGACCGGTTATAACCCATGAACACACCGAGAAAATGTATTTATCTATAATTTTGTATATTTAAAAAATATATTTATTACACAGTAATATATTGTAAAAATATAAATATGCCCGGTGTCAGAGAGTTAACCTTAGACTTTAAATAATAAAGAGAGGTCAATGTAGAATAAGAAGTCGTTTTGTCTACATTTAGAATTCAGTATTTGGTATTTGGTAAATTAAACGCGCAAAAAACTGACACTTAATTATCATTTTTAAAAATATTAACCAACAGAACTTTTTATGCAAAGAAAAATATTTTGAGCACAGCTTAATATACTATTACAATGCTTTAATTTTATTCAGAGGAATAAAACATATTCGGGAGAAGGTCATTGGAACAGTTATTATTTTACGAATGGTCCTCAAAATTTAAACTGTAAAATTAACAGTTTACGTGTAGGTGCAAACTTACCAAGGGCATTTTTGAAAAAAAAATCAAAGAAAACTTACCTACTTTTACATACAACAGGCTTTGGACATTATATTTCAATAAAATTGTTCTAAAAATGTAAAACTCGAAAAGATCCGAAGACAATTGGTTATTAGGTGATAGGCGTTTATTCTTTAAAAATGTTATTAAAGCCATTCAAAAAAGAATGGCAATCTATATTTAGTCGAAAAAAAGAACATTTAGAATATGAATAGAAAAAAATCATATCACTGTGTTGTTACAACTATTTTTTTAAATATTTAAATGAAATCTTTGTTAACCTTCACATTTTCATATCTTTTTGTAAATTAGATGAATTGTTTTACATGGCTATATTTTTTCTCGAGCTATAAAAATTTCATAGTGCAATTTACAATATATGTAAATAATTTGAAACTAACATAGTGTTGTTTCATGCATTTCTACGAAATGATCTTATCATAAACTTTTGCCCAACATATCAAACAGAAAAGGGATATTGAGTGACTATTAGAGAAGAAATCACATTTATGCAAGAAACTTGAAGAGTTTGAGGTTGGAATATACTCCTTCTCGTGATTTTGAAAAGAGTATCTCCCTAACGATTACTTGTCTTTCAGATTAATAATGCCACTCATACTCAGATGTTATAATCATTTTAAAAATAAACTCTATTAAAATAGTTTAGGTGATTTAAATAATTATTTGCAAATTTAATTCTTTAACACATTTCCGCTTTAAAAATAGGGTATTTTTATTGTTATTTCCTTGAACAACATTACCAGAATTTCACATTAGACTCGCAATATGTGTACATTAAACAGTTGAACTTACTAATATATACACGCATATATTGTGCAAAATAAAAAACTATTTGCACTTTTCTGTAAATTTGTTTTCATATCTAGGAATTAATAAAGATAATTACTGAAACAATAAGAACCTCAAAAAGAAATTTGTTTGACGTTTTCTCCTCTTTTCAACAACAGTTTGTCCATTACATTTGTGGAGGAAGCCGGGATATCACCATCAAATAAGAGAGGTAATTGTCATACTTTATCATGTGCTTTGTGATACCAATGACCATTTTTGTATGGTGTATATAACACGATGTGATACCGTTTATGCGATAGGCTATAGTGATCTGAACAACCGGCCACCCAATCCCCAAAAGAGAATAATTTACATTTTTCGTTAAAGGAGTCTGTACACTAAACAAAAGTTTACTTTTATTTAATCCTTATATCTTATAATACAAGGAAACAACTACAATTTTGTGTGTAAGTCACCAGGGAGTCTGATAAGAACTTTAGTTTACAAGCTTAACCTTAATTGACCCAGTATGCATATTTTCCATCTGATAATGAGGCAACACGTGGTGTGACGTCAGTTTGGCTATTTACATTAT
>JARWCS010171989.1:0-14221 GCA_034783895.1 Geukensia demissa | reverse complement strand
TGAGTCTTTACATAAACTTTTTTCATTTTTATATTCTCTTCAATGGTAAGTGAAACTGGAGCAAGAGAAAAGTCTCTATGGGATTTACAATGTAAAAGGGAGATAACTATCTTGGCAGAGTTTTACAAAAAGCCCTATAGTATGCCCATAGAGTAAAATATAACTCAAAATGTAGTTGCAAAATTTTTTCTTACCTCAATGGAACAAATTATACAAGTAAAGGGTTAATATCATTCCATTTTGAAAATTTAGTATTTTAGAAGACAAAAAAATTACAATGGGAAATTCCCTACCTAAAACAGTTTTTTTATGTAACTGAAAAGTATCTGGTGAGGGCAGTACTTTTATTTTAATATTTTATTGGATGACTTACTGGGTTCTACTTCTTGACAAAAAATGAGTACAATATTCCAAAGATAAAGGTTTTAAATTTCCAAAAAGCCATTCTATGGAGTAAGGTTTACAGACAGTAATTATGTTAGATCCAAACCTACCCCTTTCACCTCAAGGTCAAAAGTTAACCCTGTCTATGTAGCATTATTTAGAAGCAAAGCTTCAGATAAATGTAAAGAGTGTCAAACTAATAAATCAAATCATACCAGGATATACAAAGAGTTTAGATTTTTTATCTCTAACCAAACACAAATTGTTATGAATGACAGTAGTTTCAGTTTGGTAATGACAAATGATTAGACTACAAATTCCTCAGCCTTAGATGTTGTTACACTAAAGGTTCTACTCATTTTCCTGAATGCTTAACGTAATCTCTAAATTTATTCCGAGTGTCTGTGAATGTGATCGCCATTTCGGCCTTTATGACATCATGAACAGTCTGGACCATCATTGGTCCAAAAGGGCAAAAGTGTTCCCTCTGCCGAATGGGGTCAAAGTAGTGGGGGGTGAGGTAAATTCAATTTCTTATATGGAAAAATTTTATCTTTAATCCGATTTTGATGGGATTTTTCCCAAATGATTCCTTATAAAAAATGCAACAAAAGTTATTCCAAGCATTTTTTTGTAGCTTTTTAAGATTTTTGTATAAAAGGGGTCAAAGGGTTAAAAAAAAATGTGATTTTGCAGGAGATTAGAAATTTTTATTTTTCATCCAATTTTGGTGGTTTTTTTGCATTTGATTCCTTTCAATGAGAGCTTTCAGTAGTATGTCAACAGATTTTCTCTATCTTTTGCCGTTTTTGAGTTAAAAGGGGTCAAAGTAGTGGGGGGAGGGGAATTCAATTTCGTATAATATGAAAAAATTTTATTTTTAATACGATTTTGATGGGTTTTTTCCCAAATGATTCCTTATGAAAAAATTAACAAAGTGACACCAGTTTTGAGGATAATATGAGTCAAAATGATCTTTTATCCAGTCATATCACTGTTTCCAGCTCTATGCCGTGTCCAACACATTACTGTGTCCAGCACATTGTTGTGTCCACACTTACCCAAAGGGTCTTTTGTTCACCTTTCACATTTCAACGTGCTGCACTTGCGAAGCACCTCTGTTTACAGTCCAGAATCCATGGTCAAGTCTTTGGTCCAAGACCAGCATCTACACATGACATGTGAACAAAAGTTGACATTTTAATTCATTATGATAAAATTTGTTATGATAATTTGTTTTAACAGCGAAATGTCTGTCGTTAACCTGATTGTGGGGTCAATTTTTGTTTTGTGTCGGTCCACATTTTTAAGAAAGCCAATTTGCAGGTGAGACACTTCAGTATCTACAATTGATTTGTCTATATTATTTCAGATGGAAACTGAAAGTAATTTGTCTTTGTCTGAATGGTTTCCATGGCAAAATAGGCTGCAACCAACTTTCATTATGGATCATTCTAAACAAACAAAAAACTTTGTTGAATTGGTAGAATTTCTAGAATTACAAGGTAGGTGGGAAAATTTATACTGAGATGGTTTAGATTTACAAAATTTTGTTGGACTGAAAATATAAAGGCTATTCTGTTAAAATTAAATTGTACTTCAGAGAAAGGACATTTTTAATGTGGCAACAGCCTATCAAACAATTTGGAAATTTTATTATTTTACATCTGAGTAGCAAGCATTCTGAAGAATTTTAGAGCAGTTTGTATTGTACTTGAAATGTAAGATTTTACTTTCACAAATATGTATTGCTATAACACATTACCAGTAAAACTCGTCAACAGTCAAACAACATTGCAACAGTCAAATCATCAATTGACATTGACCTCAAAGGAAAAGTCTGCTCCAGTAAAACATACACACACCTAAGACAGTTATTTTATAATTTTATTTTAATACTGAAACAAGGAAATTTATAAAGATTGTTATAGACACAAAATAATTGGGGAAAAAATGATAGGTCAGCGTTTTCAAAAAGAAATAAAAACATTTGAAATTTTGCTGGGAAATGGTGATTAAATTAAAAAGGATCGTGACTGGTAAACAATTTAATACTTTTAAATGGATAAAACCAGAGAAAATCAGATTGCTGAACTTGAGAAGCGAATATTCTTAAAATTTAGATTAAAAATTGCATTTTTTGTTTTGCTTTGTAACATTTACAAGTCAGTCAGTCTGGCGGTAGATTTGCAGTCTTCATACAGATTTACGTTTATTGGAAGTTACAGAAATGATGCCAGAAAAGTTTGATCAGTCTAATTCATAACTCTTTGTTGCTAAACTGGATATTCTTTCTCACTTGGTAAATCTCAAGGCTGTATTAACTCAATAAAATTTTTAAAATAGATTCAGTCATGCAAATTTATAAATTGACAATTAATTTCGCAGTCCTAAACCTTTCAAAGGATTTCAATGAATTTTACATGAACATAAGGGACAATGTGAAAATAATTCATTTCCGCTCATTCCAAGGGCAGATAATTCACTTTGAAAACTGGGATATGGGAGCATTATTATTTGAAAAGAAGACAAATTATTGCTGGATATTTTATGTCTGATTAATTTTCACCCTATTGACCCATTGAAATGTTTATTGATTTGGAAAGTCAATATGGCAGAGTCACTTAGAAATTGAAAAGTTGTTAAAATCTTGTAATTTTGTTTGATTTTGACAAAATGTTGAAGTTCTTTAAACACATATTTGTGACATAAATCTACAGCTTTTGTATCCTCCTGTTTCTGATTTTTTAAAGAATTTTTACCAAACTAATACCACTTATATATAATTAAGAGTAAGCAGTAGTCAATAACTTTTTCAGAAGCATTGGATCCCAATGAGGATAATTATGGGCAGGAAATGGAAGTGTTTCTTAATGAAGCAGACATATTAAAACCAGGGCAAATTGAGGAAGAAAGCAGTAACATTCGCCATTTCTTTGTTTCCAATGACAACAATAATAAACAAGGGAAAAAGAAAAGATCATTATTAAAAACCAGAAGGAGTGATCAATTGCCTGAGTTTGAACCCTTTGTATTATCAGGGGACAGTGATGATGACCTTCCGGCAGTTTTTGATAAGAAGGAAAGCATTATTAATGACGCTGATATTTCTAAAAATAAAGATGATGCAATTGGCACAAAAATTACAAAAGCATTGTGTAAAGATAAAACCGAAAAGAAATTTAAACCCAAGAAAAGGAACTCGAGTGGAAATACATCTGTTATTGAGGTGATAACTGATACTGATGTTCATGATTTTGTAGACAGTGTCACTGAATTAACTGTTATAAATGAAGAAAGTCAAGGTCCAGAACAGGATGAAGGTGAACCTGAGCAAAAAAATTCTGATATGAATGACATGAAATCAAACTGTTTAAATGAGCACAGTTTAATTGAAACAAATTTGTTAAATTCAAAATCTGAGATAGACATTGACAATCAAATTGATGAAGAGTGCCAAGATTTCACCAAACTATTGCCGACTTTCTTTGCAGTCCCTTCTGATCAGCAGCAACAAGATTCAAAAACTAATGATAGTATTTGTTATGTACCAGAAGCACCATCATTAGATGATATAGATGTCTTGGTTGAAAGCATAAGTCATATGACAACACTTCCAAATCTAGATCTCACCAAGTTGGTTGTTAAATGGGAGAAAGAAAATATTGCAGTTCTAAATAAAGCAGTGGATCAGAAAAATCACATGGATAGTGATAATTTTAATGACAGCAAATGCTATAATCAGACTTCAAACAGTAATTTTTTCAGACATGATATAGACACAGAGTTTGATAAATCTTCAGAATGTAGTGGTAGTGGAGATAACAGTGTAAGACTTCAGAAGGAGAAAACTTTTATTGATAATGTATTCAACATTTCTAGTGATTTTGAAAGTCCAAATAAACCAAACGGAACTACAAGTAGCAATGTGATAGACCAAATTAAAAACCATGGTAACAGTGGGAATGTGAAAAATAATAAAATAAGCAGTGAGACTCCTACTAAGAATAAAGAAGATAATGTATCCAGCAATGTCAATTCAGACACCATTCCAACTGAAGATATAGCAGTATTGGGACATTCAGAAAATGAAAATGAAATGGATATATTTTCTGAATCGGATGAATTTATGGACACACAAGCAAACTTTATGTTAACAAATGATGATTTATTGGCTGATTTTAATTCAGATGAATGCAAGGAAGAAACTCAAAATACATCAAACGATGATAAAACAAATATAACTCCACACAACCTGAACAATAAATCAAATGACAATAAGAAAGATATTGTTCAAAATGAATTGAACGTTGGATCAAATGACAATAAGAAAGATGTTGTTCATCAACAACATGAACTGAATATTAAATCAAATGACAAAACTTCAAATGAATTAATCGACAAAAGTAAATTAAGAACTACAGCAGATGATTCTCTGTTCGATGATTCCTTTATGAATACAAGTTTGTTAGAAGCTGTGAAAACTCAGACAGTCGCCACGGGAGTAAAGTCACCATCACCCTGTTGTGTAGATAGAAATCCATCACCATCTCAGTTCACTTTTACCCAGGCTTTAGCTTGTGTTCAAGACAGTGATAGTTTAGACAAATTGTTGGATAGGAATGGTCCTATCGATGATAAATCAGCTGATGATGTGAGAACACAGTCATGTGACAAATTCAGTCGTGTTTCTTCTGTTTCTGATGAAATGGATAATTTTACTGTGATAAAACATCATAAAAATACAAACATTATGGATACATCCCAGGTAGATTTGATTAATAATCTTGTGAATATGGAAAACAGTGATGATTTCAGTGATGATGAACCAGTGACAGAGTTACCTCTCTTTGATCTTGGATTTGATGTTGATGATGATATCATACCACCTTCACCATGCTTAAGTCAAAACATTTCTCAAAAGTCTGCCATTAAAAGTTTAAGTCAGAGTCTTCTGTCCAGAAAATCTCTATCATTTTCATGTGACAAATCTAAATTATCTGAGGACAAAAGTAAGAGTGTTGTCCATTCTGGTTTACCTCCCATGGAAGAAGCATTAGAGGAGATTGAATATGAAAATATCAGTTCTGTTGAAAATAAAGTTCAGGGTAGCCAAGGGTTTGAAACACAAAATAACCATTTGCACACTTTCACTGACAATGCTAATAATGTGTCATTAGCAGCAGTTGAAAACAAGGAAATTCAAAAGGAAAACAAGCAGATTGATGATGAGCATCTTGATCCATTTCAAAGCGAGGGCAGTTTTAATACTTACAACATAACTAACTTAAGTGAAGACTTTGATATGATGCCAACCTCACCTGTTTTATCTGGTAAAAGACCGAGTAATCAGAAGTCTGTTAATCTCCAACATAAAGAACAGTCACCTGTAACTTCTGTGTCAAAATCTCCAGTAATTGATCATGATCTTTCGGCTCTTGATTCCCCGTGTTTAGATGATAGCTTTGTTGTTCGAAAGAAGCGGAGGAAAGCTGTAATTATCGACTCTCCTGTCACCCCAGTTGGTTGCAGTCAGGATGACTTTGATGATTTCAAAACTCCATTAAGACCTATTGGTTCTAGAAACAAAGACAAATCAACTAATGATAGTGAAGAGAAAAGTGTTTTAAAGCGTAAAAAATCTAATAAATCTGTTTCCTTTGTAATAAAGGAATTTAATAATGACCTTGAGGATGACCTCAGTGTCCATAAGAACAATAATGTTCTTCCAGTAACAAAACAAGATTTAAATAGGAGGTCATTTGATAGCAAGAAGGGAGATAATAAAAATAAAACAAGAAAATCTAAATCTCCAGCCAATCCGTTTCTAGTTGATGAGGCAGAGGTGTCTGAAGATGAAGCTGTTTCATCTGATGAAGAGGAAGGCAGCGATTTGGAACATATGGAGGACAGCTTTGTAGCTGATGGATGTACACAACTGTCTCAAGGTCAACATGAGGAACTTCAGGCATTTTATTTGAAATCTGTTCGTAGCCCTGCTGGACAGGGAGGCAAATTCAAACTCCAGTATGATTATGATGATAACATTGATGTTTATTCTCAGGTACCACAAGATGAGGAATCACAGTATTATGAAGACAGTTTTGTTGTGGATGAGGTAGAGGAGAATTCTCTTTTAGATGGTCATGAAATAACAATATTGGATAAAGGAAATATAATTGACAATGACTCATTTGTAGGTCCCAGAACAAGATGGTCAAAACCAACAAGAAGTACCAAAGTGTCAAAGACAATGCAGAAAGTCAAAAGAAGGAGGGTTAAAAGAATATCAGACTCTTCAAGTGAAGACGAAAGTGGAAATCTCTTGATCCCTAGGGAGTCTCCAGCAGCTTCAGTCTGTCAAAAAAATGTTGATACAGTGTCGGTCCAGAGAAGCCGATGCCGGCTTATATCAAGTAGTGATGATGAATCTGATAAAAATCAGGAATCTCCTGATGTTACATGCTCGTTAAAATCAAGAATAACTAACAAACAAAACCCTCTAAGTAAAACATCAAAAGAAATTGTCTGTCCTTCAGATCCAAATGTTTCATTCATGACAGAGAGAGAAGATCGCATTCAAAGACAGAAGGAAAAACAAGAGGAATTTATAAGAAATATGGCTGCAAAGCATCGGAGGGAAAGTTTGTTCAAGGGGAATTGCAACACATCTGAATTACAGATTAATAACAGTGCTGCTGTGGTTCCGTTAGAAACATCCCAGCTTTCCGATGATTGTGATTTATTACTTAATACTTCAAAACAGACAATTAGTAAATCTGTGATAATAATTGACTCCAGAGAAATAAATGGTGCTCAGGATATTGTTTCAGAATTACGTTTCAAACATAATTTAAATGTTGTAGCAGCCCAGCTAGACAGTTGTGACTATGTTGTCAGCATACGAATGGGGGTAGATCGTAAACAGTGGTCTGAATTCAGTAATGGGTCAAATCGTGCTAAACTTACAGATCGTGTGCAAGAAATGTGTAATTTCTATGAACGACCATGTCTGATTATTGAGAAAGACAAAATGAAAGGTGAAGATAAAAATCGAATTTTACATTGGACAAAGTATGTTGATAAAAGTTTAGTTCAATTGCTTCAATCAAAAATAACATTATTTTTCACAGACAGTCAGTCAGAAACAGCATCATTACTTGCAGACCTGTGTCAACTTGAACACAGGAAAAATTGTGCAATATCTTGTCAAATTAATTTAAATACTGAACAACAAAACTGGATGAAGTTTTTAAGGTCTATTCCTCATTTATCATATGTTCATTGCTTGTTCCTTTGTAACAAATACGTAAATGTGAGGAGTTTTCTACATAGTGATATTAAAACTATTATGATCAATGGTAAAATGACTGAAGAGCGAGCTGCTGATGTGTATAATTATATCCAGAGAATGTTTGATTCACAGATGTTACCATCAAGCTATGGATAATTGTTTAAATTAAAGTATTTATGTTTTTGTAGTTCCTTACTCAACTTGTGAAATTACCTTACAATAAGTCTAATTATTAATACTGGAAATGATCTAAGTTAAGTATCTGTATTTTTAGCAGTGACATACATATACCTGGGTATATATGTCTCTGTTTTTAGCTCAGCTTCACCAAAGGACCAGGATCAATTGAAATTACTTGACATCCATTGTTGTCTTCTGTACAGTTCTCTATATATTTATATTTTCTGAAACCCTTGACTTGAAGTGGAGGTGAAGCTATCCTTGGACCTTGGTTGATCAGTCTTTAGGTTTTGTATGGCCTGTGCAACTACCAACCTAAATGGCCAGCTTATGCCAAACTGATAGATTTGCATAATGTCTGCAAATATAAGCATGGTTAGAGGGAGGGATTCCAGGCACCTATTGACCTTTGGTTAAATGGTTTAAACTCAAATTGATAGTTATTTCATTTAGCTGAATGGATATTTTATTGTGGTGTTTGACTGATGTGAGAGTGGTCAAAGCATTATTCTCAGTACATATTACAAACATTGGATTTCTTCAACTCTGATTAGTTTATAAAATAAGATAGCTGGTTGGCATCTTTTGAATTTTTTTCACAACATTGCTGTTACAATAATTTAAAAGGGAGATGTGGTATGATTGTCTATGGGACAGCCATTCAAAAAGTATGAATTACAAAAATCTACAGGTTACCTTAAGGTCTTTAATATTGGACAAAGTCATCCTACATACATAGTATACAGATAATTACAAATAAAAATATAAAACCTGACGAACTGACTTTGACAGCTAGTTCAAAATCCAAACACAATTTATAATATACCTCGTTTTTCTTAAATTAAGATGTAAAACTGGATTTAGTGTAAAATATCATTAATAGCCCAAGAAAACAAGGTATTTTCAACTTGATGAAAACTTCATTTTAAAATTCTCCTTTAAGTTAAAATTTGTTCTATTCACAAATCTTATGTATGATGCTGGCAAGAATGGAAGTTGGTTTACCATTTAAAGAATCAAAGTAAAGTTGCTACAGAAATATTTATTATGTGCACAACAATTACTTTAACCTCTTTGGATATTGTGTTTTATAAGGGAAATATGTCTAAATATTCTGTTTGTTTTGTTGTATATTTTGAACTTGTTATCTCCCTTGATAAGTTTCCTTTTGTTGTGCAGTGGTGTAATATATCTTCATTATTCCTCCAAGGAAGAATATGTCTTAAATATCGATTTGCAGTGTTTAAAGAAAGGTCTCTTGAATAGTCCAAATAAAGTCAGAAACTTCACAAAAAAGATATATTTTTCATTTCATGTGGTACAATTTAGCACGTTCATTATTATTGATAAATGGGTTTTAAGTCTTGTAGTGTGAAATCGCTAATTTAATTGGAACCAAACGTGAAATGGTTTTTTTTTTTTTGGTGGTCCACTTTTAGAATTTTACAAAAGTCCATTCAGGATGTTTATTACCGCAAACTTGTTAATCAAGTCAAAATATTTTCGACCGAGACAGACTTTTCCGTGTTGGTAAATAAACTTTCGTAGAATAATAATTGAATTTGGTCACCTTCAAGAGTTTATCCATTAAAAGTGATTAAGATTTAAAATAGGAGGGTAAATGTAACATCTGTTCCTTGTCTGAAAGTTTTTGAATGTTCAACAGAAACCAGATTTTTCTGGACGTTCAGGTCTTCAATGGTTGTCAGCCAAACAATACTGCCGCCAAAGCTACTTAGCTTTACATAGAACTCTTTCGAAGATCTTGTCAGACGATCATGGGTCGCCTGCTCGAACAGAAATAAAACTTGTGAAGAACTGCATAAAGCTAAAAACTGTATATTACTATTAGGCCACTCCAAATTAATTATTAGTTCTTCGGATTCGCTCGCTCCTCATATTAAAGGTTCAAAATTTCGAAAAAACTTTACTCGCTCTAATTTTTTTTCACTTTTTAGAAATTTACATTGTTATTCCTAAATATAAAAATAAAAATTTGCTCGCTCAAAATACAAAAATAAAGGAAAAAACTTTAAAACCGTTGTGTTCGCATCAGTTTTGGTGGTTGCGCTCCGATATTTTGCCATTACAAGAAAAGAACTAAAACTAAAATTTCGCTCGCTCGCGCCTATTTTTATCAATAAAAATCCAAAGAACTAGAAATAAATTTGGAGTGGCCTCAACAGCAATTTTAGAAACGGCTAAGCAGGGGGTCACAGGTAAGCACAAAGACCGAACCCTAAAATTTACGTTTCCACAGTAGAAACCAAAGGCGCTAATCCCCCCAAATAATAAATAATATGTGTAAAAATGACATTCAGCATATGGTGTGAGCGGAGCTTCAGGTTCCACTTGTCTTTTTATCACTTTATTTAACTTGTTTATAGCATTTCAATATTTGGCATTCATTTGACCTGTAATCTAGATGTATCTATCTTTACCTATGTACTTTTAACAACAATACTGATTGTCGAATTGTAGGCCAAATATTCAATTTTCACGGTTATGCATCAAGAAAAACATTACAACTAGATATAGCATCTGTAAAGATGATCTTTTGATGGTCAAAGGGCCGCCCTTTAAACAATAAATTTTGGTCTACTTAAAAGGTGTTGACTAAGACATGTATTGTCATATCATGTTATTATTTCGACTCGATCTATTCTTCAGTTTCTAATGTCGTTTAATGCCTTGTTGTGTTCATTCTAAATACAGTTTTACACAGTAATGTTAAAAGCATTTACCGTCTACAAACAATTTAAATTCGACAATTAAAATTCAATTATTAACTATTAGTTACTAAAATCTAGACGGAAGTATGAGGAAGGTTTTGTTGACAAGTTGCGGAAATTTCTTTATTTGCTCATAGCAGAGTTGATCAGGTTATTTTTTGTATTTATGAGGTCCCCTTAAATATTGTGCGTATTTTTATTTTTATTTTTTTTGGTCCCCTGGTCTGTACAACCATGGAGTATATCTCATAATACCTCCATGGTACAACCAAACCTACACAAAATCAATGATGCAGTATATATCATTATATATCTGGATACAATTGTTATCCTCATTACTGGAATCATTTTCCAAAATGCACATCCTTTTCAAAATCTTGTAAACTTTCCCCCGGTTTTGTGATACCACATACTGTCATCTAACGGCTCACCCTCAAGAGTGGGAGTTTTGATACCCAAACATCTGTGTTCACTTGTGGTCACATAACACGTACGGGAAGGTCTTTCGTAAACATTCTCTTGTGCATTGTCGGTCAGATGTCCGAATCTCAGTCACTTTATATCTTGCAAAAAAGTTTGCGTAAAGGACGAGGGTCGTTAAGGCTTGTTTTTGGCCCAAGAATTTGGATGAAAAATGAAGAGTGGCTAATGTCTATTCTTTTATATTTTTTGTATTGAATAATGTCTATAAAAAGAAACTCCGACAGAATTTCTACAACGGTCACGTGTCACATAGAAGTTGCTACTAAGGGCTCATTTATACTTCGTCGCGCGATCGTCGTGCGACATTTCGCGACTGTCGCGTATACCGCACGATGTCTCGCGATTTTCGCTGGGATTTAAATTTTAACAAACCACGACAAGTATAAACACCAAGCGATTTTCGCGCGGCGTCTCGCGTCGATCGCTTTTGAATTATAAATGAGCCCTAAGAAATTACCTAATTTGATACAATTTTGTCGATTTTTTGTCTAATATAGATCGCACAAAAACATCACAACCAAACTTTGCACAACTAAAGATCTATCGAGTACAAATGTTTGGTTAAAATATCTTTGTGATGTTTTGGTGCGACCATATATATTTTGAATAAAACAAATCTAAAAATTCAGTATTTTTACATAAAATGTAACATTCTTGTTAAAACTTGTAAAACTTTATTTTCGTACGGATAAGACTACACACGTCTGTAAATATGTAATTAGTTGCTTGTCAAACCTTAAGTACCAAATGTCTGTAAGGTATACTACTGGATTCACAGGCTGGTCTAAAAATGCAGACACAGAAAACTGAAAAGATGCTAAGAATTAAGGTTTTTAGGACTTTAAGTGCAGACAAATCACTGATTAATTTTCGTCAGACAGACAGAAAAAGGTTATTGTCCCAACCCTTGATAAACAAGGCGAAATACAAACATTTGAACGTGAATATCGATTCCTGTATAAGGTTGCAGGGATACCAGTGGTATATAAGCCAATTTATAACAAGTAGAAGATCGATGATTGGCAGTCTTACTGCAGTGCTATAATTAGAATTATGCAGTATGACAAATACAGGTACATGTATGATAAGTCACGATGTCACTGCTATATTATGAGTGAAAGCTAGGTTAAAAAAGTTGGCGTATGCATCAGTCCAACTGTTTAAAAAGTTTCTGTGTTTTATATTTATAATACTGAAAGTTCATTTTGAAAGCTTGTAAATATAAAATGTAATTTTACCCATGCTGAATAAATGCGGTAAATTTTGATCATAGTAATGGGTAAGGATTAAGTTATGCATAAAATGTCATCAACTTTTGATTTCTATATATAGTTGTGGGGGTTTGCCATCTTTAGTGGCCTAAACGTTCTAATCTTTGCAAATCATCGCATGGGCTTGCAATAAATTAAATTTTGAGAGTCACCCTTACACCAATATTGAAATTTGCTTCTGTAAATTTAAATAAGAAATGTTGCACACCACCAATGTTCTTGGATGTTTGAAAAAAGTGGCCACCGCGAGTATATTTAAATGCATTTGAAATGAAAGCACCAATATTGAAAGAATTATGGCGCAATGAATTAATACATCATATCTTCTCCACATTATCTGGCAAATCTCTCAAGTTTTCCTATTATACTACAAAGCTTTTTCCTGAAGCATCTCTGTGATGATTAAGCTCTGTAAATGTAGACAACTTTGTGAGGACTTATTATCTTGTTCCAGAAAACAACTCTGTCAGGGGGAATGAGCTTACTTTCGGTAGAAACTTGGTGGGATTTGAGCTTTGTCCCTGTAGTCAACTTTATCAAGAGGAATCAGCTCTGTAAATGTAGAAAATACGAGCAATTTGCATTGAGCTTTTCCCTGTAGAGAACACTGTTAGGACAATTGAGCTTTTCCCTGTAGACAACACTACCAGGACTCGGGAGGATTGAGTTTTTTCTTGTAGACAACTCTGTGAGGATTGTCTTTGTCCCTGTAGACAGCTCTGTGGGGCTTGAGCTTTATCCCTGTAGAAAACAGGATTGAGCTTTGTCCCTGTTGACAACTCTGTCTTGAGTTTTTCCCTGTAGACATCCTTATCAGAAAATAGATAACTCTATTGGGAGGATTGGGCTATGTTCCTGTAGACAAATCTGTGATGATGGGCTTTTTCCCTGTTCGGATTAAGATTTTTCACTGTAAACATTCATTTGGGAATTGAGCTTTGCCCCTATAGGCAACTTTTTGAAGTTGAGCTTTGTCTCTGTAGATAATTCTTTCAGGAGGATTGAGCTGTGTTCATATGGTAAACTCTGCGAGAAATGGGCTGTAGACATGCAATTCTGACCACTCTATCAAAATGAATTAACTTTGATCCTTTAGACAATTCTTTGAGGAATGACCTTTGTCCTTGTAAACGACTCTATAAGGAGGGATGAGCTTTGTCCTTGTAAAAAACTCTGATCAGCAGGAATAAGATTTGTCAGCTTTGACACTAAACTCTGTGCGTATTGTGTTTTGTCCCTGTGAACATCTCTATCAGGAGGATTGAGCTTTGTACTTGTAGACCACTATTAGGAGGATTTAGCTTTGTTCTTGTAGACCAATATCAGGAGGGTTGAGCTTTGTTCTTGTAGACCACTATCAGGGGGATTTAGCTTTGTTCCTGTAGACCACTATCAGGGGGATTTAGCTTTGTTCTTGTAGACTACTATCAGAAGGATTTAGCTTTGTACTTGTAGACCACTATCAGGAGGATTGAGCTTTGTACTTGTAGACCACTATCAGGCGGGTTGAGCTTTGTTCTTGTAGACCACTGTCAGGGGGATTTAGCTTTGTTCTTGTATAGACCACTATCAGGAGGGTTGAGCTTTGTACTTGTAGACCAATATCAGGAGGATTTAGCTTTGTTCCTGTAGACCACTATCAGGGGGATTTAGCTTTGTTCCTGTAGACCACTATCAGGGGGATTTAGCTTTGTACTTGTAGACTACTATCAGAAGGATTTAGCTTTGTACTTGTAGACCACTATCAGGGGGATTTAGCTTTGTTCCTGTAGACCACTATCAGGGGGATTTAGCTTTGAACTTGTAGACCACTATCAGGGGGATTTAGCTTTGTTCCTGTAGACCACTATCAGGGGGATTTAGCTTTGTTCTTGTAG
>JARWCS010171879.1:0-14221 GCA_034783895.1 Geukensia demissa | reverse complement strand
CTAGTAATATTTGACAGTTTCTATTGTAATCTGTATCAGCTATTATATACATACCGCCGCGATATGACTGAAATATTGTTGAGAGTGGCGTTAAACCCCAATAGAACAAACAAATATCATATACATACTCTGATTCTTATACGCCCTGGTAGTTAAAATCTTTGAATAAATGCGTACTGAAAACATTTAAATAATGGACAAGATCAACATAACTTTCCGTTTCTTAATGGGGATGTGCCTTAGGCTCCTCCGTATGGGGTTTATATTTCACAACTTGTTCGATTTGCCCGTATTTGCACCAAAGTTTCTGACTTTCATGATCGCAATCTACATCTTACAGGTAAAATTTTGCAGCAGTGATACAGATACCAGAAGTTTCTCAAGACTTTAACAAATATAACCGTTGCAAAGATTTTATACAAACAAGCGGCTGCAAATGTAGAGTTTTGATACAACAAGGGATATCACATCCTACGATCTATGGAAATATTACATATTAAGGTTGCAAATTTAAAAATGATCCCTTCAATCTCAAGTTTCCGTTAAACAAGATTATCTACGAGGGATACAAGTTCAACTTGCAGTCAAGATATTAAAACTTGTTTTTTTTTGGTACAGATATTAACAAACTGGTCGCATCATTACACAAATATTAATACATTTGGCACTGAATCCATCTCAACTTTCTTAACGTTAATTGACTGCACAGGATTTAGTCGTCAGACATACTGTGTTAAATGACATCTCGTGTTGGGAGGCTTGATGTATTATTACCAGGAACCTCACCCTGAGCTTGTTTCAATAATGAACGTACGTCTGCCGTTCATGTAAGGGATAATCTCAGGAACCATCGGACGTTGGAAGATGAAATTTAGAACATTGATTACACTATGTGTGGGGACTGTACTAAAGGTTTCGGAATTTTGATAACGCCTCCAGAGGCTGGGCTATGCAGTTAGCCTTAGGGTTGTCATGAAACTCCTGCTTGGTTATTTGGAACTGAAACTTTGATCAATAATTGCACTTGAGATGTAGATTGTGCCAAATTTGCGGACCCAGCGGTTGAGATACACAGGTAGCCTTATAATGGTACATATATTCTTTGAGGTTAAATGGAGTACGGATCTGAAACTTGGCTCAGTAATTATAATTCAGATGTAGTCAGTGTAAAAGGTTTCGGAATTTTGATAATGCTACCAGGGGTCGGGATACACAGTAGCCAAAAGGTACTTTATTAGATTGTTTTAAATATGTCAGTACCAGACAAGATCCCCGCCCATAAACCATATATTATCTTAACTGTTATCTAAAGCAGGGTTTTATGGCCACCGCCGTTACTGGCACCGCCGCCCGAATTTTGAACATCACAAATTATCTCAAAAAACTGTTTAGATCCATACCCTTAAACCATATATTTTCTTAGTGGGCATGAAAAGTAAAAAATTTCATATCCAGGGGTTCAGCCCCATCCCCTAATTCTGGAAATTACAAATTCAAATCTCAAAAACCATTCAGATTCCCACCCCTAAACCATATATATTCTAATTCAACATGAAAGGTGAAGTTTTGTGGGTATTCCGATGGGTAAGCTCCACCCCCTATTTCTGGAAATTACAAATTAATGCAAAACACTTCAGATCCCCACCCCTTAACCATATAATTATGTTCTAAGTTGTTATGAAAATTCAAAAGTTTCATTGGTACCCTGGGGGTCAACCCCCACCCCCTTCTTCTGGAAATTACAAATTATCTCCAAAACCATTCAGATTCCCACCCCTCAGCCATATATATTCAAAGTCAGCATGATAAGGCAATGTTCATGAGAATCCCCGGGGTCAGCCCCACCTCCTTATCCTGAAAATTAGAAATTATTCAAAAATCTGTTTAGATCCCAACCCTTAATCATAAATATTCTTAGTCTGCATGAAAAAACAAGTTCCATGGGAGTCTCCAGGGGTCAGCCCACCCCCTCATTTTGATTATATCAAGTTATCTCATTATATTCACATTAACATAATACTATTAAACACCAGAGTAACGCGGGGATGTGCAGGGTGGCTGCCTCGACTACTTGTAATTTAGGTACTCTCTTGTCGGATTGGATGACTTTCTGTTTAATTCTTATAGTTCTTCGGATACTGCTTTTGTTTTCTTTGATTTGGGGGAGAATTGGATACCCACTAAACTAGTTTAACCCCAACACATATCTCATGTGCCTGTCCCAAGTCAGGAAATGTGGTAATTGGTTTGTCTTTGTGTTAATTGTTATATTACATGTACATTTTGATAATATTCAGGTAAGGGCAGTGTTTCTTTACGCATACATGATCTTTTATTTGGGACGATTTAGAGCTTTTCCACCTTGCTGAAGGACTTGTGGAGACCTCTAGATTTGTAAATTCCTCTGTTTTTTGTGGTTGGAGTGCAGTCTCTCTAACAATTACTCCACATATTTTCATCTTCATATGTATAAGAAGTGATCCTTGTCTATGTTTTTGACTTTTGGCAAGATGTACATAAGGCCAGAAAAATGGGCCGCTTGGGAAAAGATATAGACGAAAAAGGAAATCTAAATGTGTAAAAAATAGTGAAAACTCTTACAGAGGATAAATAATCATGATGTGCATTGATTAATGATAGTGGTTTGGGTCCAATGTGATGCTTTCGGGATAGTTAAGTCTCAAGAATATATTGGTCAAGAAATTCATTATAAATAGAATAAGGAAATGGGAAGCACGATGGTAATTTCTTGTACTGAAAGGTTAGGTAAGAATTGAACACAACACAATCTGTATAATACAGGGTGTAAACAATATAAGCTTCATTATATGTATAAACATAAAGATATATGAGATGTAGAAGATATAAATATCTATGAGACAGACATCCAAAAAGCACCTAAATGTTACCTTAAGGCCCTCAACAATGGACAAAGATTCATATAAATATATCAATAATTTATTTCAAAATATAAATGTGGCAATTATTACCCCAAACCAAAGACATTAAAATTAGTATTTGCTGCTTCTCCGCTAAGCACGCAACATTAAGGAGTAAGAGCAAAGACTGGTCGGCCCAGAGTCGGAATAATGTGTCTGGGTAAAGTGACATGTCTTCCTGTGGACTGTTGCTTTCGTGAGCTAGCACGTTATAATTCTGGTGTGTCGGTCTAGTACAAAGCAGGGTTCATTCATTATCATCATTCATTAATATGCTCTCGTCCTGAATATGCATGAAATATTTGCCGCTAGACGTTAAGCAACATCAATCAATCAATCAATCAATTATTACCCCGAGTCGTTCGTTATTACATGTCCTGATTTGGTTGTAGAATTTCATATATAATTTGTAAGTTGATATATTGTTTTTCGAATATTTTTGTATTTAAATATTTTAGAGGATTGTTGATATTTTGAAGACCACTAGGAAGATTAGCTCAAGCTAATAGGCTTTTAATTTATAACAATTAAAAACCATGCTTCAACCAATCGATAGATTTATACTCGAACGTTTATCTACTTTTTTTCCAGGAAATAAATTTGCTATAAAAACACAAAAAGATTTTTAGATGTAAAATTGCAGAACTTAGTTTTAGAAGTTAAAGGTTTTGATTGGTTCTAGCTATAGTATACTTTATCTGCCATCTTTTCTATAAGAAGGACTTTTGGTGTCTCAAATGAATTTTTGCCGTATTGTACAATTAGTAGTACTCAATTTTTAGAAGGAAATGAAAGGTCTTCAAAAAGGCAAGAAATACTTATAAATTATAATGCTGATTCTGCAAATCCTTTTCATTACTTTTTTTAGCTATTACAAAATGCACTGAAAATTGGCTTAAATTAAATGAATCTAAAAATCTAAAACAAATTCAAAGATAGTGAAAATTGACATTTCTCTGTATTTATAACGACGTAGGTATACGACTTACCTACCTTTTACACCTTTAATACCTATATCAAAACCATACAAAAAGATAGCAACAAAAGAATTTCGTTCACTTCATTAAAAAAATGGCAAATCCAGTCCTAAAATTTTATTTTGTTTTCATGAAGGACTTCTACAAGACCTTTGCTTGTTTTTGACAACACATTTGTTATGTATAACAATTTGTAAATATTTTTCGCAAAAGAACATCAGCATTTCAAACGGTGTCAAATGTGTTTCCTAGTGTGAACGTATTGGAATTTTTATTTATTTAGTCCTAATTGGAATTAACAGTGACTTCCACTTTTGCAGCACTTCACTTAGTTTTATATATTATTATAAATAATTTAATTTATATAAACTGTACAGTTTACAAAGAGGTTATTTAATTCAGATTTGAAATTAAATCTACAGAGTTTAAAATCTATTTCATTAAAATTTGCCCATATACCAACTCTGAAAAAATACGAACTACAACAGTTATACGCCGCATTTGACGCTATGTATTAGTGGAGAATCTGAAACTGCGTAACGTTCATAGAACATCTACAAACTGTTGAGATTTTGTTTAACATCATTTACATTGCAATAAACAATCGTACATATGGCGTAAGTACTTCTCCAGCGATACCAAAATATTATATATCAATTATCAAATGTTTATATGCAAAATTGCACTTCAGTTATTTCCACGTGCACTTAGACAAAGGTATCAAAGTCTATGTGGTAATTAATCTCTGTATTGTCAGTTCTTACATATACCATAACTTGTAATTTACCGCTTTGTAGTAAAAGTCAGTTTTGATGCACGGGGGATCAATTAAAAGATAAGTTTAGACTAAACATGCTGTTTTTAAGTGCTTTTATGTTTAGGCTCATATCGCACTTAAACTGGCCTTAATCCAGATACTTTTAAGCTTCCAGCATAAAATACAAATATTGATAGACATTTCCGCATGCATCAGTATAACGTTGCAATACGACGGAACTCATTAACTGTAATATTTATAGCAAATTTTCTTTCTAATTAAATTTATGCTTACCTGGAAGTGAATATAAGGCAATTGTCGCTCTGCAAAGTCCACTTCCGCTTCTGTAATTGCCCGCAACGACACGATTCAAACCGACGTATATGCTGTAATCCGTCAAGCCATATTCCGTATCCTGTCCTTTTAGTGTATATAGAAATCTCGATTCTATAAAGTCCTTGTGTTTTCCAGATTTGTATTCAATTCGTTCGTCACTTATATCGATTTTTACACGCGATCCCTTCCGGATAAAATCATCCATAGTTCGTATTAATAATCCACCGTCTGATGAGGCGTCCATGTGACCTTTAAGATTGTTGCCGTATATCCGGAACTGTTTATTATGCATCTGAGTTTCTGCCATGTTACTGGTCGTCCCGTTATCCCCGCCGTAACCGTCACCGGTGGGAGAATCGGATATATCAATTGTCCACATACGGGGAGGTTCAGAATAGTCAAAAGTAAATCTCGCTCCATCATATTTTCCAGAAAAGTCTATTTTTAAGACCACTTGTTTGTCACATGCAAAACCACCGCCTGGTGTCGGCTGGTGAACAAAGGAAATATACGGACTATATCCTTTTACGACGCCATGACGTAAATCTAAGTCGACAACATTGTCCTGTATTGCTAAAACGTCTAAAACCAGGTAAAGAACTGAAATGTTAACAACATAATGTTATAAATATTGCATTCGATTATGATAGGCGCAAAATGGCTAGTCTTACTATGTGGGAAGGAGGGGTCAAATCATACAGAAACATCAAAATAAAGGCAAAAAATATAATTGAATTTTTCTTATATTTGATTTCTCATGAGTAAAAGGCTCTTATAGTGTTAACATTTTGAAAAAAACTTCTATCTTTTGGCCAGAATAAACAATAAGGATTTCATAATGAGTTTTCAATTGGTTCTTTGATATAAAATACAAGTCATGAAACTATAAGGATAACAATTTGGGGGTCAACTTTAACAAAATAATTAAAAAATGAGAGTGATAAAAATAAGGTGTCGTTCGAATATCTGCCACCATTTTAAACCTCAACAGCCATCATACTGAATGCTTCAAATAGTTGTCAAAGTTTGAAATTGTTTTGAAAACAAAACAGGCAATCAATACTATGTCAATGTGTTGGTTTTATAAGTATAACAATTTCAGAATTTGGTTGGACACGGGTATCGTTTGATTTATATTTGGCTCTGTATAGAGGAATTCCGTCTTTTAATTGACAAAGAAGAGATTATGGGGAATTCAGGACAAAATTCACCAGTTGCTTTTTATTTTAAAGAAAGAATATGGAATATATGCCAGAAAGACACGATTCACATCTTACTATACGTTTATCACTAATGTCCAACAGCCAAATTTAACTGGGTGTAAATAGCACTTATCAGACACACAAGAGACCAGTTTTAAAACACCATGACATCATATGTATTTCATTTCAATGATAAGAAAACTGTGGGTCACTTTGCGACAAATTTTATGCTTTAATATGGATAAAACTGAAGAAGTTAATGACAGCTAATCCTCCTTATTATCCACATTTATTGTTTTGTTGATTATACTTAATCACATTTGAAGACGGCTTTTATACCATCACTGTTGTTACTATAAACTTTAATTATCTTCTTGTACTTTGTGCACCATTTGCCTTTATAAATTTAGTAAGTTTGAAATTGCTTGTTATATTTATTGCGTCAAAATACATTATTCTAAAATTAATGTTAGCTATGTATTATAAGTAATCAACTCTTCAAACAAATTGCAGGCAATCAATGAAAAGCTTTCAGTAGATTACATAATTATAAGGATTTAACACATTAATTCGTAATAACCTTGTCGTCATTAAAAGGACTACTCAAACGAAAGTTAAGTACTCAAGTAAACTCTTACTACTACCGCAAAGGGGTGTAACTCGAGTACAAAACGAATCCATCGAAAAAATGACAGTACACAATACATATAATGTTTTTAACTTATTATCCGAATCAAGCTAAAAGCTGTATCAAACTTGAAACAGAAAACACAAATATTATCCAGAACATTACACCTTGAGAAACCAAAATTTATAATAAAAAACCTGCTCCAGATGTATCACTAATACAAATCAGGTAATTATGAAAATGAAAAGATATGGGGTAAAAAGGCTCTAAATCGCACAAAATAAAAAAGTGTATAGGAAAATAAGACTGCTCTTCCCTGAATATTATCAAATATTGATAATTGGGACAAGCACACGAGACATACGTTGGGGTTAAACGTTAAATTAAAACATGCAAAAAAAAGAAACATGTTAAAAGCATACACTCTGGATGAAATTTCTGAAGACAAGCCTTCACCAACCACTGTTCGACGATTAAATACTGTGTTGGCAATAAAGGTGATGAAAGAGAAGATAGATGCAATGCAAAATATTAATATTTGTGTAAGGACGTGCTAGGTCTATTATTAAGTCAACTAACAAAAACAAGTTTAAATGTTCTGGCTATAGTGTCTATCCTGTGCCCTTTGTGAATGCGTTTGTATAACGGAACAATGAGATTCAATGGTTAACTTTAAAATTGTAATGTTTCCATAGAATATGTGATATCCCTTGTCATATCAATAGTCTACATTTGCAGCCGTATATTTTGTATTGAATCTAACGGTTTTAATTTTTTGTAAAAAGTCTCGAAAAGCTTATGATATCTGTATCCCTACTACAAAAGTTTTAGCAGTTAGATGTAGGTTGCGATAATTAAAGTCGGAAACATTAATGCAACCACGTGCAAACCGAACTAGCTGTGAAATGTAAATACACTACGAAGGGGCCAAATACATGTTCCCATATAAAAAAACAGAAAGTTAACTATGGGAAAAGAAAAATCCCTTTTATCATATATTTTGGTGCAGAAACATTCCTATTAATTTTTATTGATTGATTGATTGATTGATTGCTGCTCAACGCCCAGCGGGCAATATTTCAGCCATATTCTGGACGGAAACAATTTAACAAACAATAAATCAACATGTAGACTGTTAGCAGGGGACCGATAAGGGAGGGAATTTTAGACTGCCAATGAAAAAATTACAGTTTTGAAAGGGGCGGAAAATTAAACTGTAACTGACCGCCTACTGACCACTCAAAATGAGCTGTTTTAAGGGGTCTTGAACGGGCCTAGAACGTGACATTTTCTTAACATGGATAGTATTTAACGTCTCGCATTGGACGGATTGTGATTATGAATTTATACATTACCTACAACCAGGGCCGGCCCTTAAGAGGACTAATGCCTCCAGGACTGAGATACCTAGTGCATATTCTTCCCCTGCACAGCCTTTGCGAAGGGGAGTTCGAGTATTTATCCATCCCACTCGAACGAACGCCTCTTAAACAGGAGTCCTACCTGCAGGCGGAGAAACCGAACGGCCTCCAAAAAGACCACGGCCACCCTCAGGGGTGTTAATTTTTAAATCGAAATCTAACAAGGGAGTACTGACACTACTGGTATTAGATTTATTAAAAGTAATTTATGTTGGTAAAATTTCTTTTGCTAATTTTTGAACCACTTTATTATTTAAAGCAAAACAAAAAATAATTAAAATATCTAAGTTTTATTAAATTGTTCATTCAATCTTGTTTGAAAAAGTTTTTTTAGAATTTTAAATTAACTGTGATTCATAACAATATAAAAATAAATCTGCAATAAGAGGAGCGCAACTTGTGCCCAATGCTATGTCAACTATCTTCCGATAGACATGATTAAATATTGTCGAGAAGAAATTTGAACGCTGTAATAATGTCCAAAAATGTTCAACAAGATAGTGTATTTAACAAGTTAAGTACTTAAGTAATACATAGAACCATGTTTTGAACTTTTGTCCTATTCAAACTGAAACCTTTATCTGTCATCATAGTAGCTTAAAAGTAAATAACGGACAGAAGATGGAATGGTGACAAAGATATAATTAATATATTCGTATTCATCTGTATTTTTAAATCGGTGATGATTTTGTAAAGGAATAGGAGATGGGGAAGATTGTCTATGAGACAGCCATTAAAAATAAAGATTTCGAACATCTACAGGTTACCTTAAGGCATTCAAAATGGACAAAGATCCAATAAGTAAAGCATGCTGTAAAGACCCCTCCCCCCAAAAAAATGCGATGAAGTTAAAATATCAGAATAATCGGTCAATTAAATCTACCATGTTAAATGTGAAACAGTAAAACATAAAAAGAGCGACATCCACTGGACTACAGGTTCCCACCACCAAACTACATAAAACAAATATTAAAAGCTAAATGTATTCGATTAACCTTAAGAAGTCGATACGCAGACAATTTACTAATATAACATGATATTATATAATATACCGACCTCGAAAAGTCATCGCTGTTTTTGACAGCTAGAAAAAAAATCCAAACACAATTGATAACAAGCCTGAATCACTTTAACAAAGAAAACAATCAAGATACGTCGCGCTGGATTTGGTGTCAAATTTTCTTAGATGAAAACAATGAATTGCGAAATGCCAAAATAAAAAAAACATGAAGGATAAAACGTCACAAAATATTGACAGAATTTTAGTTTGTATATCAAATGTTGACTAAAGATTCGGTTTTAAGAAAACAATATTCAGTTATTAAAAAAGTGTGATAAAGATAAAGCTTATGGAAAGGTTTATTCAAGAAACTTACTTGTATTTTAACGAGTTTTATTTCCAACATTTCCATGAAAGGTTCGATGAGATATACATTTTTTTAATAAATTTTCTACAGATGCAGCCAAACTATATTTTTTATTTATAATTATGAAAGAATTAACTTAATGTTTTCAATTTTTATGCTAATGGGATGCTAGACACTTAATGAAATCTTTGAGTTAATGCCTTACTTGTTATTCCATAATCATAATAACAAACACAAAGTCTTCTTATAATATTAGACTTTTACCATTGTAGGTGTTATTTATGATTGAAAGTCCAGTGTAGAATACCCATGCGAGAGATATCAAAAGTGCATAGTCCAAAGAGACAAGACAAATTTGAAACAAACTAGAAGATAAAATGTAAACAAAAAGAACAAAAGCTTGGAATCAACGAACTCCTTTACAAAACAGGAGTGGAATCAGGTGCTCACGACGGGAAAGGAAACGAGATCTTTGATTGATTGACGGCAAGTATAAGCGCAATCCAGGCTTCTTTGAACAGTTAATAAATGTATAATCTATCGAATACAGCAGCGCTCAGAAATTATATTTCTTAAGCTGATTTAATAATAGTTCTTAATTAATATTCGATAACTATGAAAATAAAAGATACTAGGATGATATAAGAGAGACCGCATTCCAATCACGGGGAAACAGAGGGTATTTACAAATCTATAGAGGTCTCCACAAAATACAAGTTTACCGGTGTTTAATTAATATTATGAATTTTGATATGCTATACCTACCTTTCAAAGAGTAACCTATCATTACAAGCAATAGAATCAAACGATAGGAAGTTCGAGATGAAAATACATGTATAGTAAAATAATATTCGCTCACAAATTATAAATTCTAGAATCTTAATAAAATTGACTTCGCATGCGTTTAAAAAATGTATACATGTAATTGCTATAGGAGATTTATAACATATAGTTGCATATCATGTATTCTCGGAAAGACTGTGTTGGTTGACCGGTACGAAATATCTATTTCACAAATGACAATGGATATCTTCCCACTGTCGTGAATACAAATCCGTACCTATACCGGTTGTGACTAACATCGATTGTGACTATACACCGGTTGGTCTACTGAGTAACACAACGGGTGCCACTAGTGGAGCAGGAGTTGCTTACCCTTCCGGAGCACCTGAACTCACCCTGGTTTTTGTAGGGTTCGTGTTACTCCAGATTTTACTTTATATTTCAGTGAAGTGTAGTGTGTTCTATGTTTGTATTTTTTTTTCATTTTGTTGGCCATGGTCTTGTCTGTTTTCCGACAGACGATTTCTTCCTGCACTTTTGGTATCTTCGAATACCTTGTATTGCCTTGTATTACCTCAAGTATATTTACATGAGAATGAACACCCTCTTAAAAAGTTAGAAGCAAAGACTAAAAACAAAAAATTAATTTCATTTTTAATTCTGATAAAGCAAAAAATATTCTCTAACCATTCACAAATATTCTTTTACAGATTTTTCTTTTTCTTTTTCCAAAGTTATGGCGCTCCCTACCGGATGACATGGTTTACAGAAACCAGTCTGTAAGTATTCAGTAACAACGATTAATAACAATTTTTTGAAGGTTTGTGCTGTTTTAAACCTGCGGTCATCTTGGTTAAAGAAGAAAAGCAATATATGTAGTAAGGCCACTCCAAATTAGTTAAGAGTTCTTCGGATTAGCTCATCAAATTTCAAAAATAATTTTACTCGCTCCTTTTTTATCTCACTTTTTTTTTAGAAATTTTCACTGTTACTCCTAATTATAAAAATAAGTTCACTCGTTCCTAAAAAATACAAAAATGAAGGTAAAACAAACTGTTGTTTTCGAGGTTGCGCTCCAATATTTTGCCATTTCGAGAAAAAAAAATCAAACAAAACATTTCGCTCGCTCGCCTCTATTTTTGACGACAAAAAATCCGAACAACTAGAAATAAATTTTGATTGGCCTAAATGTCAAGTAGATCGCACCTCATCTCACCAAAGCTGGTACCAAAAATTGAAAATCTAAAGGTCTTCACAATTATTTAAACAGCGGTTAAATCCCACTTCGTCTAACGGGCTTTATGTATTGATATATTTATATAAAAGTAGTACACAATGAATATTTCATCAATATTTGGTAACCATAAAATGCAAATTGTTGGGTCACAAAAGGAAAACCCGAAACGCCAAGCAAAGCTCAACAAAAAACGAAAACTCAGCATCAGACAACAAATAATTAAAAATTATAAAATATCTACTACTGATAAATATTTCTATGAAAAAGATGTTATGGTTAAAATTTTAATCTTTACGGATTGAGAGTGTCATCGCGTTTGTACATTTGTAATTGCGTTAATTGTTGAATTCGACAATACATTGGCTCAATATATCGGCCAAAGAATGAAACTTTCATCGATTCTTTTTTAACTAGATCAGTCAGCAGTGACCGTCTTGAATTAATCATAGCACAAAATAATATAAGTAACGAAACCAGCAAAAGATTGCATTCAAAATTTTTTCAAAGTAATTAAATGCATAACTGATTGATTGAATTGTCTTAACTCCCAGTTGACAAAATTTTAGCCATCGTTAGTTAGGGAACAATTTAACCAACATTAAATCACTATGTAAGGGGACCGGTAAGAGAAGGGTTTTTTCTACTTCCACTGGAAAAATTACGGGTTGGATAGAGTCGGAAAATTTAACCTTGTAACTGGTCTCCTACTGACAACTCGAATTTAGCTGTTACAAGGGGTCTTTAACGTGCTTAGAACGTATCATTTTCTATGCACGGGATTTCTTTAACATCTCCCTTTGGACGGATTGTGGATTTTTACACCCTACAACCAGGGACAAACCTTTAAGAGGGCTAGTGCCTCCAGTACAGAGACAAATATTGCCTAGTTTTCACTCGACACAAGCTTAGCAAAGCGGAGGTCGAGTACTAATACCGCTCGATCCAACATACGCCACTTTAGCAAGGGTTCTACCTGAAGGCGGAACGGTCGAACGGCCTTTCTTCTATACCTCTGCACCCTCAGGGGTGCATAATTGATTTCAAGTGAATATCTTTTTTAAAATAAAAATGAAACGTACCATAAATGTGAATGTTTTTCTACAATCTTGCCGGAAATTTAACCACAATTACTTTCTTTCAATTATATTTGTTACGAAATTTACGAAAAATATATATTAATCGTTTTTTCTGGTGAAAATGAAAAGATATTGTTTATCGTTTTTTTTTCTGGTGAAAATTAAAAGATATTGGGTAAAAATGAGACTGCACTCCAAATGTAAGACAACTCATCATCTGTACATTCGTTCTCATGGATAATTTCCAAAACTCGCAAACGACCTTATTAATCTGTCCAGTATATTCAGATATCCTAAAGTAACTAACCAGATTTCAACTGATCATGAGAGCATCGAACCTGCTATCATCTACTATACGTACAAAAAAAACCACTAGAGGTGTTATGTTTAAATACGGATGCCATCAAAGATTCCGAAATTGACAGTATGCGACTGTCGTTGTCCGGTAAACAAATATTAACCTTGTGGTCATGTAATAACTGGATAACTTAACATCGTCAAAGTCCGAGATGCTGCTAAAATAAATTGGACCGAATGTCGTGATGTTATCGGAAATGCCTAAACGCGTATTGCATAACATGTATAAAAAATTCTCTGATAGATCCTGTAATAAAGGCCTTGACAAATACTTATATAAGATAGTTGAAATTGTAGATATTATTAACACTTTGAAACGAATTATAAAGGTGCAAGTGCATCTCATTCTGTCTTCTGATTAACCCGCAAAACTAAAGAATTTCATAACACAAATGTGTTTGCAGATAGAGCAGCCACCAAAAATATTATAAAGGACCTCCGCAATTGAATTGATAGTCCAAACACTTTCCCAGTTACACTCTTGACAGAACAACATATCTTTAATGAATATCTGAATGTTAGCACCCATTTAAAGACTGCATCTGACAAAATAAAAGTTCCTACAATATACTGGCTTCCAAACTTCAAAATTTCACATAAGTCTCGGTTCAATTGTGCTTCTAGTAAATGCAGCACCACTAACGTTTCAGTTCTATTAGCTAGTGCTCCAACTACTATAAAATATCAGTTTAAAATTCTGTTATAAATGTTATGAAAATCATCCATCAATATAGGAAAAGTATATGTTCTAATATTGTCTATAAGATAGCAATCCAAAACGTGTTAATCACAAACTTCTACAGGTGTCTGTAAGACCATTAATAATGGACACATGTTAACCACTTGTTAAAAGATGTAAAAAGCCACAAAACTTAATTGTGATGATATTTAAAAGTAACATTCGGCCAATAATAAAAAAATATCCAAATAGGAGATGTGGCATGATTGACCACGAGACAGGCATCTATCAAATGGCTGTCCAATCTAAACTTTTACAGGTTCCATTACCGGCCTTCAACAATGAACCAGAGTCCACACCATAATGAAAACTGTAAAAGGTTCCGAAATACAAAATGTGAAATTATTCATAAAACACGACAATCGACCTAATCTATTGAAAAAATGCTGAATAAGTAACATA
>JARWCS010171768.1:1515-14224 GCA_034783895.1 Geukensia demissa | reverse complement strand
CGTCCTTGGTCGATATCACTCTTCCAGGTCCATATATAACGTATTGACCTCAACAAAAGTCCATAATTGATAAATAAGTGGTTTTAAGATAGATTTAAACATTCATCTTACAAGACAATCCTTTTCAGGATAAGAGGAAAAGTTCAGAATTTAAAATAAACTAAAACAAAAAAATATGTTTTATGTTTTAACCAGCTGTTAATTTCATAGTTTAACCTTATACGATGAAAACATTTAACAAAAATTATAACTAATTCTTAATTTGCTTTAATAATAAAAACAAAAATGATGATTGTATAATTATATGTTCATTCAATAATCAGATATTTTGGAATATCAAAATGATAGACCTAATACTTTTCACATGGAAAATGTTATCTATAAGCAAACATGTACTTTTTCTCTGGTGTGTTAACGTAGTAACTTAATTCTTCGAGTTAACTTGTATATGTTTATTCATTTATAATACTACCAATGTCACCTATATCTTTTTCAGACTTTAGTGGCAGAAACGCTTGTTCTAGCCAAAACACATGGTTACGTTGAAAAAATAGAAAATGAACTAGAAGAAGAACTTCAACAGGATTCAATCCATATTCACGAACACTTTGGAAAGTAAGTTGAACGCTTAAAACAAAATGAAACTATTTTCATACATCTACAATTTATGACCAATTACCCTAGTTGGTAAAATCAGGCTGACTTAGCAACTCCACTACTGCAATCTATGATATTAAATTCGATTCCAGGTGAATTCGGGGCGTATCCTACCATTTTTATATTTGTTTAACAAAATGCGCTTACTTATCTGGAATTTCACAGTGTTATATTTTCTCTACCTCTTATTTCTATTTCGGAAGACGTTTTGTCTTGTTTATGGAATAAATTTGGATAAACATACAAAACAATTTCTAGATTGAAGTAAATTGAATTAGGAGTTTAATCAAATAATATTGTATTTAAATAGCAGAATCAAAAATCATTATTTTTGGTAAGTAATTGCACTCTGTAACATTATTTGATTAAGAACATTGATAATGTCAAGTTGCAATTTTCTTAATATTTTTCACACCCCATTCAAAAGTAGTGATGTAATTTCTAGGCCCTCTATCTATACTTGCACAGTGCATACAATTGAATTTTATTTTATTTTGTTGAAATCGTAGGAAAACATAATTATATATATTACAAAATTCAATATTTTCAAAAGAACATCAAAACATATAAAGACACTATCTTATAATTACCAAGTTAATGGACACTACTCACACGCTGCTTGCAGTGAGGTAAAGAGCGATTAACGGAAATTGGACGTCTGACTTAGCGTCGTTTGTAGAATTCAATTATCTAAACCAGTTTGATTTAACACAGAGGTTGGTCAAGAACCTGTCTGTTGCTAAATGTATTGGTCTCTTGAGAATAGGGTAGCTTCTGGGTAACCTTATTATTTTAAGATATAAGCCAGCAGTTGCATCATCATCTTTCCAAATACACGTAAGAAAATATTTATGAAACATTTCGGTATATTTTCGCCAGTACATTAGAGTTAATGTCTATGAAACATTGATTTTACATTTGCGTCAAACACTGTTTGCAAAACAAGCGTCACACCAACGAGATTCAATTTCTAAAGAGCCCAAATTTTCTTCGGGAGGAATATAAAATTCCATGATAGGATATATAAAAAGCGTAAAAAGATATCATAAGAGTTTTTTATTTTTGACAGAAATGACAACGCGTTTGATGTTGCCAGGTATTCACAGTCTTCTCTCTTTTTCCTGTGATCCAAATAGCATATAATATTTGTACATTTTAAATTATTGTCGAGAGCATATCCTTACGTGAATATTGTTTCAAAAAATATCGTCTATTTTTTGAGTTACATGATACTGTGAACTCAATAAAGCGTCTGACTCGTTTTCAACATGTACCTGAATATTATCAAAAATGTACAGGGTAACAGAACAATAAACACAAAGACAAACCTCCTACAATTCCTGACTTGGGACAGGCACATGAGGCATGTTGTGGGGTTAAACTAGCTTAGTGGGTACCAAACCATCCCACAATGAGTGGTCAAAGGAAAAAATAAGACAAAACAACAGCAGCAACCGACGCACTATAAAAACAGAACAGAAAGTCCCCCCCTCCCGATCCGACTAGAGAGTACCTTACAATAAATATACTTTACAAAAAAACATGCAAAAAGAAGTTGCATCTATAATGAATGCTCGCAGTTACTGAAAGTATGTTCAAGGTGAAATTCCTTATGATAAAACATCAAGCCTTTAAACACGAGATGTCATCAAATACAGTACGTCTGACGCTTTTAAAACTGTGTTGTCAATAAACGTGAAGAATGACAAGATGGGTGCAATGTCAAATGTATTAATATTTGTGTAATGATGCGATCAGTTTATTAATATTTATACCGTATAACGTAGGATGTGATATCCTTTGATGTATCAAACTCTACATTTGCAGCCGTATTTTTGTATTAAGTCATTGTAACGGTTATAACATTTTGTGAAAGTCTTGAGAAGCTTGTGATGTACCAAAGTCAACGGGAGATAACTCAAATTTTATTTTTTTTTCTTCCAAAATTAGGAAATAACATAATATTATGATATTCCCTATGTGCCTCGACTGATGTATGTACCCCTTCTGTAACAGTTAACCAGTAAGATGTAAATTGCGATCATTTATGTCAGAATGCTAAATGCACGTCCCTATCAATAAACAGAAAGTTAACTATAGGAAAAGAAAAATTGTCAATTTCATAAACATTTTTAGTGTATAAACAACGCTGTTTAATTTTTAAATCCAAAAAGTTAACTATAGGAAAAGAAAAATTGTCAATTTCATAAAAAATTTTAGTGTATAAACAACGCTGTTTAATTTTTAAATCCAAATCAAAAGGGAAAAAAATCATTACAGATATTAGATTTATTCAAGGTAAGTCCTTTAGGATAATTTCTTTTGCAAATTTTCGAAACTCTGGATTATGTAAACCTTAAACAGTATCCAAATATCTTAAAGTATTATCTAACTTGTCCACTAAATCTTTCTGAATTTGGTCATAAACTGTGATTCATAACAATATAAAAATAAATCTGCAATGAGAGGAACGCAGTTTGTGCCCATTGGTATGGCAATTTCTGTACACTACCAATAATAATTAAAGCCAGCATTGATAGGCATTATGCCGTGAATTGAAATCTTTAAATTAAACATCATAGTATGCGCTTTGAATATTACATAGAACTTAATTAAGCATCATAGTATACGCTATACATATAAATATTACATAGAACTTAATATCATAGTTTGCATCTTTCCGGATTGACGCGATTTAACCGACCGGAGAGATAAATATATATATTGTCATGGGTAATGAGTGTAATGTTTCCTTTTCTTGCGTGAACTGGTAATGGAAGTCTATAGCGAGACCTATAAATTTATCACTAATTGATAATGCGAAGACTCGATTGATTGACTTATCCCATGAGAAAGTAATTGTTGGGGGCATTTCTTTTTGTACATATTTACATTTGTTTAGAACAGCATCAAGAGAGTTGTTATAGGCATTTTCTCTCTTATATAGATCTTTATTTAGTTGGTTTTGGTTCTGATGTTTGTGCTTATCAGTTGTTATTGTATTGTAATCGGATTTTCACCATTTTGACTTTGAGCACTGCTGATGAGTTGAAAATCGAAATGGATATACAGTGCATCAAATCGATATAAGTATTAAGTGATAATTTTATTACAACATTTAAAACAATACGAAGAAAGAGCGTTATAAATGACTCTGCGACATTTAGTCCAGTCAGTTTTTCAAGAAGCGAAATTTGGTCCTTTTCGTAAACAGTTTATAACCTCTAGGTCTTTGACCATGTTAAGGTCTCCTGTAACAACATGGTAATAGAGTTCATATCTCAATATAGATACTAAGTGTCTCAGTCTTATGTGCTAGTAGTATTATCTTCAATATTAACATCTGTTTCTACTAGATTTTTTATAAACAATGGTTGGTTCGATGATATCGAAATATGGAGGTATAACATTTTGAAAAGTTGTGTCATTAAATATGCTTGCTAAATTTATCAAATCAGTACTCGGTTGATCTACTTTATATTACGAAACAATGTCTTAGGTTTATCTTTACGAGATCTATGTTAACAAAAAAAAATGTTATTATACATGCACCCTTTTTTTGTTTTCGTTTTTCTTTAAGTTTGTTTCAAATTTGTCTTGTCTCTTTGAACTATTCACTTTTGATCTCTCACATGGGTATTCTACACTGGACCTATAATAGGATATATTTTCTGTCTCTTTGGCAACGATGATGTTAATGAAAGCAAAAAACGCTTTTTGTTTCTTTTAAAAAAGGTAACTTATCTATTGATTTAATTGATTGATTGATTGATTCAATGGTGCTTAACGTCCAGCGGCAAATATTTCATGCTTATTTAGGAAGAGAGAATATTAATGATGAGTGATGATAAATAAACCCTGCTTTCTACTCGGCCGATGCGCTAAGCCAGATTTTTAACGTGCTAGCTCACGAAAGCAACAGTCCGCAGGAGCGTGCCACTTTACCCAGATACATTATTCTGACTCTGGCCCGACCAGTCTTTTCTCTTTCTCCTAAATGTTGCGTGCTTAGCGGAGAAGCAGCAAATGCAAGTTTTAATGTCTGTGGTTTGACCCGTCGGGATCAAAACCCACCACCTTTCGCACTCGAGGAGAGCACGCTAACCATTACATCATCGAGGCGGTCTATTGATTTAAATCAGAATACAATATGCAATATTTTGATTTATTTTTCAGACTACGTCGTCGAGGATATGAATTTTTTAAAAGCAAGTATATGCTTTTAACTCTTGTTATTCTATGCATCGTAGACTGTGCTCTTGTACTTGGTGAACTTACTTTAGATTTGTATAAAGTGAAAGGTAAGTCTGTAGTAGTCTAACTGGCAAAGATCACGTTGACGAAAACAAAAATTACATCTATAAAATCTGGTATAGATATAAAACTAAGTTTTTAAGCTCTGATATTTTAAGAACACAGCATCCAATTATATAACAGCAATGCGACTGATCTAGTGTAAAATAACTTCAAGTAAATGTACAGATTTGGTGATACAGTATTATACAACACCATAAGTTCTTAAAAGAAAACTGCACTGTAAAAAACAACACCATAAGTTTTTTGAAAACTGCACTGTAATATCTTAAAAGAAAACTGAATTGTAATACACAACATCATAAGTTCTTAAAAGAAAACTGCACTGCCGATTTTATATGGATTTGAATACCAATGATCTTTATCCTTAAATTGGTTAAGAGAATTGAACTGCTGAACAGAATTGACGGTTGGGAAACAAGTCACACCAGAAACAACGACTGTCATACAAACATCAGAAAACACTAATTTGAAATTTAAAAACGGTAAACATGAAGGACTGGACCCACTAAAACAGGGCTGAATTAAACAGATGCTTTGGGCAAATTTGCGATTCCTGTGAATATAGTCATCAAAAGCATTGTTCATATTAGTTTTTTTTCTAAATAATCTAAAATTGCCCTTTTTGAAAGTTTGCTGTTCAAACCATGCACTGATTTTCGTTCATATTCTTAAAATTGATGGTTTGTTTTTTATGCAGTCACTTTGGAAGAAACAGAGAGTTTTACAAATAGTACAAAGGGATTTTTAGCACAGATGAAAAGGAATAATGTATACACTCTTAAAGGCAAAGACACTCAGGCAATATTTAACATGCTATTACAAGCAACGATAGAATGGAAACATTCTAATGATAACGAGTCGGATAATTCTACTGGGAGTTCAGTTAATATGCATTATATATTCAGGGCAAAACGAAATTTGCCTTCATCGACTGTATCATCAGTAAATAAAGTGACAATAGACGTACGTATTCCGACAACAGAAAGTTCTTTAGATAGCGACTCTGTGATACATTCTCACGAGGAAATTAGTATAGAGGAAAACATTGCTCATATCTGTCACTTTGCCAGTGTGGCAATTTTAGGCATTGTTTCTTTAGAAGTAAGTATATTGAACATATAAAAATTTATACTGTATATAGAACTTTTTCTTCAAATCGTATTTGCCAATGTTTTGTGCTTTTAACTTTATGCAGAACTCCAATTTGGAAAACTGAATATCATCGTTCAATCAACAGACGTAGCCTGACTAAATTTTGCAGAACGAACAGCATTTATTGCAACAAAGTTACAAAACATTTAGATTTTCGTAATTTGAAGTTTTTTCACATAATGGAATATTAATTGCACTGTTTTTTCTTAGAGTCTCTACAGTCTTCCTATAATATCAAATATTCTAAATTAATTAATTCCAACATTGTATTTGTATGTAAGTTTTCTTTGCACTATTTGTCGACTGATTAATTTGTTTGACTGTAAGACCAACATCAATCATCTATTTCAAGGATAAACACAAAGCGTATCTTGACAAGTTGATTGATTTAAATAGACACATTTCTATTCACATGACATATACAGATGAGTTACGTATTTACAAAATATATTCACTCCAAATTTATATTGCAAACTTCTTATCTATGAAGCATTGTTACCGCATTCATAGTATTAAGCGCCCTTGCCACAAAAAGCGCCCTCACCTATACTTAACCCCCACGATTTGAAATTACGGAAACAAACAATACTACGAACCAAACTTGAAAGAATCCCGGATTGTTCCGATTAATATGAGCGCCCTTGGGCGCTTATACTGATATTGTAACAGAAACTGGTATTTTCTAAATACACTTCAACCCAAATTATTATCATTATTTCATAAGCACAAATCAACCCTTTGTTAAAGTTCAGAGACGTGTTTGTAAGCTAAAAACAGGTTTATAGGTGTACATATAAATCATTTGAAGATGTATGTTCATCGGCAACTAAAGGTTTATAGTTTTTAGTAGAACATTTTTGCACTTAAAAACATAAAATCAAGCTTTTTTCATAAAAAGATATAGTCGATGATGCACAAATAAAGTAAATTGTTTAATCAGCTGTCAGGTATTAACACTGAATATTATACTTCAGGATATGTTCCTATACTAAACGAAATAAAGATAAAATTACTATTTTTCTATTGATTTGAATTTACCAGTAAATAGTTTGAAGACGTTTGACCGGTTAATAGTTCCTATGACTATTTACCAATGACGTCATCAAAGACATTCGAATATCCAACACACAGCGATAGAGTCCGAGTCATTGATGTCTACCTGAGTCTTCTATGTAATAGTAATCTCAGTGTCAACATATCAGACAATTTTTTCTCAGTTGTTGTTCGGAATAATAAAACAGTTATTTAATGTATTTTCGCTCCTCTTCGCGTCGGGAAATAGTCAAACCTCAGGAAAAATAAAACTGCTATTTCTCCCAATGCCATCAAATAACTGTATATCATCTAACAAATCAACCTATTCGAAGGCATTTTTAATCATAAATATATATCAATATATTTATGTCAATCGGCATAAAACGAGTCGAACAATCCACTAACAAATATTTATTTGAGCATTTCTCACAGATTGTGAGTGAACTAAATGTTACTTGTCACTTGTATTATATAGAAGAAATGTTAAGGCTAATAATGTCATATTAACAAAGTTTTTTTTTATTTCAGACAATATTTAAAGCACTATGTGCTGGTTCTTTATTTTTCCATCGAAGGCTAGAGGTAATATTATAGAAAATTGCAAATGTTTTTAATTTGGTTGATTTCCAGTTTTTCAAGCAAATGATTGACAGTTCAACGGTCATATGTTTTGGACTGTTTCTTTTTGAAGCGAAACTCCCAAGACCTTAAATGCCACCTTCGGTTAAATGGTGATAGGTAGAATGTTTCGAAACATTTATCACACAGAAGAGACGATTGTCCAGAGTTGAAAATGTATGTTAAAGATTTGAAATAGATAGTTTATAAAGCTTAGAAAAACTCGATAGAAACAAAAAGCAAAACGGCAAAAAAAACAGCACATGCTTGGACTGCACGAACTTTCAAAAGAGGAGCAAGACCAGGGGCTCCAAATGGGTTGATAAACATCTGTCTCTTAGATTTCAATTTTAATTAAATCATTCATATATTATTTGGATAAATATTAATGCCAATAAAGACTGACTACAGCACGTCATCCACATATAGCTAAGACAAACTCATACCTCAAGCATTATCTTTTGCATGATGAGGAGCATAAAATTTTAGAGAGAATGATTTCAATCTCGTTCCAGAACTTATTTAAAAGCAAAACCTCTTTTAATAAATCTCATACTTAGTTTCAATAACAACTTCAAAATTAGGGCAACAATACAATAAATAGAATCCTACTGATTTTTGGTTGGTTTTGATTCTGATGAAGTATTCGATTTGGAATAAGTTACGTTACTTCTAATATTGTTTATGACTGTACCAAGTTGTATAGCGTATTCTCTCTAATAGTACCATTCAATTTTGATCGAAAAGTAAAACTTTATAGTGATGTTAGCAGAAGAAGCATATCTTTCCGGAATACTCTGATTTTGTTGCTAGTTCAAATTGTTTCTTTGCATTTTAGTTGAGTGTGTTATTTCATTTTAGCAATTCGTTGATAAATTTCAGATATAAATTTACCTGTTTGATTTCTAACTTCTTAAGTGCGATAGAAATACGATAAAGAAAACAGAAATAAATTATCCCTGTGCAATTACTTTTGAATGTCCTACGATTACCTAATAATATTTAGAATTAATTGTACTTTCAGGTGTTTGATGCAATGGTAGTCATCATTTCCTTTATTGCTGATACTGTGTTACTTGTTGCCTTTCCTTCATACAGCACGAGAGACTTTGTCTTTATTTTAGCATTTCTGTTGCCATGGAGAGTTATACGAGTAGTTGATAGTAAGTCAATAAACGTACAGCACGTGTGACAGATATACTTTAAACAATTATTTTGCCAATGGCTCTAAGGTCTTCGTTTTATTTTATTGTAACGACAATCTAGTATCTCTTCTTAAATGTGAATTTTAGCATTTTTTTATCCAATACTGACCAAATTGTATGCATAGAAAACCTTTGCGCCTCCCTAACTAACAAAATCTTTTGCATAAGGATTTGACATTATACAATGTCAGTCCCAGATTTTTAATTTCAGATGCCTTGGTTAGAACCAATGATTTACATATGAAATTTTTTTCGATCCATTATAAAAACACAAGCCAATGATGAAAAAAAATATTTCATTTATATTATTACAATATCAGATACATTTCATGGAAACAGAATTTGAGAATTGTAATTTTCTCTTGATAATGGCATTTTTTGTATAAATAAGGCTTTGTTTAATTTTTTTACCTATCGACGTTTGTTATTAACAAACCCAAATATGTACAAATTTATACAATGTGTATCGCTAAAATTGGAAAGGGGGATCAAACTTCTTTATTCAATGTCTTCGAAAAAAGATCCTGTATTATTGTTTATAACCATTCAAACCACGGAAAGAGACATAACTCTAATTACCTATTTGAGTACAGTGAACAAACTGCATTTAGAAATCTAATGAATTAATTTTAAGGTCGTGGTTCATTAAGAGCATAAGATGCATAGAATACAGGAAATAAAACTTGTTTTAATTTATCTAGGTCTTGTAGTGGCTGTGAAGGACCACGAACATTTCAGATTAAAACTGCTCTATGGTCGTAAAAAGAAAATACAAAATACTTTGCGAGATACAGAGGTCAAGCTGCAAATTTTTAAAGTAAGTACATTTCTATTTCAAATGCACAAAATTATATTATTTAAAAAAATGTAAAATATCATATAATAACATGTTCATCTGAAATGCGTTTAATCATTATGTAAAGTTTGATTTGTAAAGCATTGTTTAAGCTCCAAGAAAACAATTTTGTTAAAAAATGCGTTTCCAGAGACTGTGAAATATCTCATGGTTCGATGTGCGCTACTGAAGTCAGGTGTAAAAGCAACATACGCCTAGGAGCAATAATCCTTGAATTTAGCAAAATATTGATTGGATAAACCAAAAACTAAAAGTTGTTTTGTTTAGAATAATGAAATGACTAATACCTGACTAGAATCGACCACGGGTGTCTTTAAAGAGACAGGAAGTACTTACAATTCCGGACCAGCTTAGTTCACATCCGGTTTTGTTGTCGGGCCAGCATTGTTCATAGTTTTTGTTTGTTTTTTATATGTATATGTGTCGTGTTTCATCTTGTTCGTGTTCTCGAGATTGCCGTATATGTCGACTTTTCCCTTTGTCTGGTCCTTCGATTTTCATTCGCGTCCTCATTCTAATGAAAACAAATTAAATGGTAGAAACTAAGACACCTCAATTTTAACGACCTCATACATCATATAACTTGCATGTTAATATAAAATATTAAAAAACACTTACAAGTAATTCAAGTAAAATTTATTCAAATTGCATCATTTTATTATCGGGGGCAGTTTGGTCATTGTTGTTGAATTGTCTTCTACACAAGTTTTATCATTATGCATGTCGTCGCAAACAATTGGGTTGACGACGATTCCTGGATATAAGCATTCAAGTGGTGGTCACACTCAGTATGTGCTCATTTATGCTATAACTTGGTTACGTATAGGTGCCAGAAATTTGAATTGATGTAATAAATGCTTTGTTGTTGATCCAGACGGTTTTTCAAATCACAGAGAAATAATCTTTAGTCCTCTGACAGTTTCCGTTCAATATACAAACGTAGATTTATTCTTTCTTACAAAACTCTAGAGATGGTAGATTAAACAGATAAGATCACTTTTTGTTATAAAAGGAATTCAAAGATACCAAAGGGGCAGACAGAAATCGTTAAGTCGGAAGACAGACAAGACCATGGACAAAAAATGAAACGAAAGACAAACTTAGAACACACAACACTACACTGAAAACTAAAGCTGGAGTAACACGAACCCTACAAAAACCAGGGTGAGTTCAGGTGCTCCGGATCCAGAAGGGTAAGCAACTCTTGCTCCACTAGTGGCACCCGTCGTGTATAAATTCAGGCGACTAGACAATTTAAGCTATTTTTCATTTAAAATTTATACTCCTGGCCCTAATAGATTAATTCATAATGTACAATCAGATTATTTTTTGCTTCACAACCTGACAATTTTTCAAAATTTTCCAAATTTGTTGTAGAAATTCATGCGACTAAACGATTTATGCTTGTTTCAGTTAAAATTTGCTTCTTGTCCTAAGAGATAAATACGCATATACCGTCAGATTATATTTGCTTTATGACAACACAATTTTTAAATTTTCAAATTTGTTGTGAAATTTCATTCGGCTGAAGAATTTATGCTATTTTTCATTCAGTTGTGAATATTTAAAATTTGCCATTGAACTTGAGCAAAAACCCGGCCAAAATATAATGGTTTGTTTATGTAACTATGACATGCATGAACAAAAACTGTACAAAATTTATTACATTCATTAGTCATACAAAATCCCAATAAAATGAACGAATTACACTAATAATAAAATATGTTTTTACTAATCTTTATTATTCCGTCTGCACTAACCAGCAGAACACGATATCTTTTAGATGTTTAAATTATTTTCAAAACCAAAGAACGAACGAAATAAAGTTCGTTCATTCGTTTTCCCACGCACGATAAGGGTTCGTTCGTTCGTTTTCCCACGCACAAAAAGAGCGTTCGTTCTTTCGTTTTTCCACGCAGGATTAGAGCGTTCGTTCTTTCGTTTTTCCACGCAGGATTAGAGCGTTCGTTCTTTCGTTTTCCCACGCACGATTAGAGCGTTCGTTTGTTCGTTCGTTTGTTCGTTCGTTTTCCTCTCGCACGATAGGATCGTTTGTTCGTTCGTTTATCGTTCGTTCGTATTTCGTTTTTCGTTCGTTCGTTCGTTTGTTTAGTGGTTAAGTTATATGAACGAAGGTCTGTACGAACTGTGAGTAAAAGGACAAAGTACGATAAGACCACTTTTTGGTCGACTGCTTTGACAATACAAATGTTTTATGCATCGGGCATGTTGACTGGAACTTCCAGAATATAAGTGTATTGTTAAAGGGAAAACATTGTAATGGCAAGATTATGCATTATTAAACCATTGTTGTGACGTCAGCCTATTCATTAAAGCGTGGATTCTGTTTCATGAATCTACGTCCTAGGAAGCCTTCGGGCACAATTCGTATCTGTACGTGATTATCAGTAAGTTTGATTAAACTCCGAGCAGGTGCAGATCCATGAAGTCATGATAAATAGGAATTAGAGGGCTTACAATATATTTTAACGACAAATTGGAAGTCCACCGTTTAAAGTTCTTTTGTTGTAGGGACCACCTCTGAATCCACGCCTGAGGGTGCCTGTGATGCACGTCTACAAATGACGACCAATAAGACACATTTCATAGAAAGGAAAACTTATGATTCTAAAACCACAGTTTTATGCTTATTCTATAGGTTTTCGGGACAAGTCAGTTCCTGTCAGAGGACATTTTCCATTAAAAAATAAGGGGACAGGAGGATGTGTTACATGTACATAAACATTCAGTCATTGCAAGAGGTGATTTATTTCAAATCAAGTTGAAAATAAATACTCTGACCCCTTTGATGTGATTAAATTTGTTGTAAAATGTAAGAAAGTTTCGCACGAATATTAACCGTGCCTCG
>JARWCS010171658.1:0-13569 GCA_034783895.1 Geukensia demissa | reverse complement strand
GGGTTTCTTTGAAAAATAAATGAACTTTCTCTAATACAGCATATGAACTTACAAAAAGCTTTATCGAAGCACCATTAAATCAAAAATATTTTTTTTAATAAGGCAATGTTGCGCGTAATTTGTCCAAAACTTACAGTGAGTATTTTCATTAAAAATAGTTAACACAATTATGTTCGCAGGGTATATAACCGTAATCAATAATGCGTTCTTTTAATTTAGACAAAGCACTAACGAAGTTTTAGTTGTAGTAAACTTACAAGATGCTGAAATACAATGAAGCTTGAAGGGCTTCTTGTGCAATTTGTCCAACCAATACATGATAGGGACTTTCAAATGTTCAGATTTTCTTAGAAATTAATATGACCTTATAATATCTGAATATTTTGAATCCACGAAATCCTTTACAAAACAGGAGTGGGATCAGGTGCTCTAGAAGGGTAAGCATTCCCTGTTTTGCGCGCAACACCCGTCATGGATTTCTTAAACTCTAATCCGGGTTATATTAACGTCAATCCGAGAAGAGATTAACTTATTTTGGCAATATTTTATTGATTATATTGATTACCGAGTGCGTTTATTTTCATTTTGGAGATGTTTTACCCATATTCGTTTATCAGCACCCTTCTTCAACATTTTAACTAAATATGAGTCTGTCGTGATTCACCGATTATAATCACTGTGTAATGTTTTTGTTCAGTTGATTGATTGATGGATTTTGCTGCTTAACGTCCGGCGGGAAATATTTCAGCCATATTCAGAACGGGAACAATTTAACGCATAATAAATCAATATGAAGACTGTGAGCAGGGATGGACTTTTACACTGCCATTGGAAAATTTACGGGTTGAATAAGGGCGGAAAATTAGCCTTTCAACTGGCCTCCAACTGACCACTCTAAATGAGCTGTTACGATGGGTCTTTAACGTGCTTAGAACGTCTTTAACGTCACCCTCCGGATGGATTGTGATTTTTTACATCCCCACAACCAGGGATGCCCCCTTTTAGAGGGCCAGTGCCTCCAGGACGGAGCTACCTAGGGACTGTTCTGTCCCCGGCGCAACCTTTGCGAAGGGGAGTTCGAATATTTATACATCCTACGTAAGGACGCCCCTTTAGCAGGGGTTACCTGCAGGCGGAGTAACCAAACGGCAGGGCGGTCACAATCAAGTTTAAAACCGCTTCCCTAATCCAGGACCCTGTAATCCAGTGGTTGTCATTATTTACAAGTAACATATATATATTCCTACTCCTTTTTCCAACAGAATTAGAAGTGACCTGTAAAAGTTTAATTTCGACTGTTTTTTTTTTTTTTTTTTTGGAGATGATTGTCTCCATGACAATTATACGACACCTTTTTTTAATCAGATGGATTTAGCAGTCCATTTTTAATATTTTAATGTTTTTTTTTTCTTCAAATATTTCACCTCCCCGAGGGCGGCCGGGGAATAGAAATTGGGTTCATTTATCAAACTCCAGACTGTGTTTACCTTTCGGTTGCCCTCCTTTATAGCTAAGGTATGTAAATACCGCAGCGAAAACGGGCACTGCGGAGTTTGGCCCATTTATCCTTCGCCGCGCGACATCTCGCGACTTCCGCACGATTTTCGATGAGAATAAAAGTATAAACAAACCACGACAAGAAGAAACACCCAGCGATTTTCGCACGACATCGCGCGACGATCACTTTTTAAGTAAAAATTTGCCCATAGGCCGTTTGATTTCTCCGCCTGCAGGTAAAACCCCTGCTAAAGGGGCGTCCGAGGTTTGGGCGGCATAAAATACTCGGCCACTCCGAGTATAGCCCGGTTTAAGAAATAGCCTACTCGGTTTCTCCGCCAAGAGTAGAACACCTCCTAATGTGGCGTCCTTTGGTTGGGTGGGATGTCTATAGCCTGGGATAAGAAATAGGCTACTCGGTTTCTCCGTCAGAGTAGAACACCTCCAAATGGAGAGTCCGTTGTTTGGGTCGGATGTATAAATTTTCAACCGTCTTGGACGGGAACCTTACTGCCGTGCCCCGGTGTTAGGAAAATGCCACGCTCTCAGCACGTTAAAGATCCCTTTTCAGCAGCTTATAATGAGTGGTCGTTGGTACCCAGATGTTAGGCTAAATTTCCCGCCCCTACCAAAAATGTCCGAATTTGGAACCTATGGCTAGAAAATTCCAACCCCGGCCAAGCCCCCAGAAAAGTCTTTATGACTAATGGTTGATAACGTATTCTCGTCCTGAAAATGCATGAAATATTTGCCGATGCACGTTAAACAAAAATCAATCAATCGATCTTTAAAAAATTTCGCTTCTTGTAAGGCTTTTCTACTATCTGTACATATGAAATTAGATTGGTTTAATCTATCAACAACCGCATATTTTTACTGAATAATTGGCATGCTTACACTTACAAATAACGGAACAACCAACTTTATTTAAATCCGTACCACTGCATGTCAATCCGGAATATTGTAATGTTACACAGAAGCTACGTAGGTTTATTCAAAAGTTCATTCTATAAAAAGTAATTCTTCGCGATACAAAACAGGACAATAATAGCTTAAATTAACAAAAGTTAAAATAGTTCATGCCGGAGATTTTACCTATTTATATAAAACAATACCGAAAAACCCTGGATAATTACTAAAATATATCATGTAAAGAATAAGATATTGAACTATACCAAATTGTAATCTGTCATTATCCTATATGGTTGATAACTAGATTTCTCACCAACTGAGAAAATACCCTTTAATTATGCTCACGGGTTTGCACCATTAATGATAATAATTTTCTCCCACGAAGTTTATTACGTTCATTTTGAATTATGAAAAAAATCGGTCACTACCGGTTTATTTTACAAATTATAACAACACGCACTGTTAGCGGCATTGCTTTTTAGTTCAGGTCGAGTTTCGCAATAATTTCGTTGGCGTTTTCTCGATATTTAAAAATATTCTCCTAAAGAATGGCTGGACACAGTGATGGTCTCTATTATCGAATGTTAAATGCATATATGTTTAAAATTGACCTAGCTCATCCAGGTTTTGTACTGTATTCGAAGAAATCCACTGTGTTTTTTTATCCGGCCATTTATTTTCATATGTATGTATTCAAACCTGTATTTTTGTTTCGTATATGAGTTTTTTTAATACGGATCATTTTTTATATTTTAATCACTGGGCCATTGTGTGCATATTAATATGTTTCCCTATATATATTACAAACATAACTACACCAATAGATGTTAAGATCTTGGCTTGCCCATGTTTTGGTTTTCATGCTGCTGGTTAAAGCTTATTCCTTGAAACACGTGTACGTACAGCATATAATGACATGAAATTTGCGGTATCTTTTACATAAATTTGCGGTTTATAATTAACGCTTGAAATAGCGGATACATATGGTAGAACCACGGGTGCAGAACGCGTAATAAAAAAATATATGAGCTATACTACATACACTAACAAGGTAATGAACTACAAAAATGGCTAGACACGAGAGGGTGGCCTTTTTTTCTTTTTCGAATCCTGCGTTGAAATGCAAAGTAATATAAATACATGGTTTACTTCGCCAAAAAAGCTGAATAATTTTTCTTCAAAAATAAGCCCCTTTCGAGATATTTCCTTTCACAAATAAAAAAGTTACATCATACGGTAGCGAAATAAAATGACCGAAAATTTTGGTTGGACAAAATATTGCATGGCACCTCCTGTTCCCCATGGCTGTGGCCTTAATCACGGCATCATTTTACCAGTAAACGTTATCGGCCAGTTACTCAATATTTGCATACCTATCTAAAACAACTTTGTCCTAAACAGTTGAATTAGAAGGAATGCTCATCTTAATCAAGTTTTCATCTTTTGTTTACAGTGAAATCAGCGCGAGTGACATCGAAATTTGATGCATTTTAAGCAAGAAATGATGTGCATTTTCCATATCAGAACCACAATAATAAGACAGATAAGGTATATTTTCTGTTCAAATCTAAACTGAGCAATTGCTGTACTTTTTTGTCTGTATTGGTGCCTACACAGACAAGAAGGGATTTTACCTCTGAGCAGAGATACTGGGTGGCCTATTTCTTTACTTCGACCACCTTCGTGAAAGTAAATGGACGGACGACAGACACCATTGATAAGAAATTTAAAGGTCCAAATGACCTTAAACCAGGACCTTTAAACCATATTGTACATCCATATTTGCAGTGGTTCCAATTATCGCACTAACATAACATCTTGCCAGGGGATGTTTTGCTAATAGGTCCAGGATTATCCTCAACATTTGTACCAAAATAATTTGAAATATAACCCTTAAACCACAGTTTTCATTATTATGTGTAAATCGTGAATGATTACCGGGTTTTAATATTCATATTTCCTGATAACATATATCATTAAATATATCATAATGAATTTTGTTCACGGGGTTTCCAGCATGGGGTAAGATGATGATCATAAAGTGTCTAATTTTCCTCTGTTCTATATTTTGTATAAACCAAAAAAAAAATATTTTATGAATGTTTGCCTACGAAATTACGTTTAAATGAATATCGCGTTGCGAAACCACAACGTTATAGCCCACTGTGTAGCCTTTCCTTCTAATAATTTTGTTAGTGTTCGTCAATGCGTGTGGATAAATCTCCTCATGATACAATAAGGCAACAGATCTCATGACGTCAACAATTATTCACAATTTACGTATTCTCATACTGGTAAATTGTTGTTACTTCCGAAGGAACATTTTATGTGGGAGTATGTGGTCTTTTTGTATAGCTTTACAATTTGGTTTTCAATGTTGATTTTGTCACTTGTTTATATATGTAAGAATGTAATACTAAACACTTGTTTTCAAAACAGGTGCAACTAATGGATTAAGAGCTTCTAACCTTCAAGCTTAGATAATTGGGCTGGACTCTCATTTTTTATCGTTCACACCAATCTTTAATTATCTGTATTAGAACCCATGATATCATTTAATAAGATAATGTGATTAAATGTTTTGAAATTATTAGTATTGCATTATGGCGAAAGCGACCTGGGTACGGAATGAGAATGTTCGGTTTCTCCGCCTCGAGGTAGAACACCCTCCCAACGGACAGGTCGTTAGTTGCAATTGGGTGAGATAAATAAATATCAAAAAGAACATGGCGAAAAAATTATGCTTGAATGTTTAGCAGGATGGATGTTTTTACCTTGCACACTCTCGGTCTCAACCTCACCATTTTAAATGTATATTTATACATTATTATGCTTACCCTTCGTGAGCACCTGATCACACTCCTGTTTTGAAAAGGAGTTCGTGGATTCCAAGCCTTTGTTCCTTTTGTTTTCGTTTTATCTTTTAGTTTGTTTCAAATTTGTCTCGTCTATTTGGACTATGCACTTTTGATCTCTCACATGAGTATTCTACACTGGAGTTGGAACACTTTGTTTGGAATATTTATCGCTTCCTGAATTGTTACTACAAAAAGTGAAGATGAAATCTACAAAGACAAATTTTAAAAATATGATATTTTAATTATTTATTTGACGTTCTTTTTTATTTTTGTACTTACAATAATAATATCTTTGCAAAATATCCAGCAGTTGCAAAGCTGCGTCCCCATCGCATACCGCCAACATCAATACTGAAAAACTCCACAACGGTCAACACTGGCTGTGGTAGTCCGGTATCTAAATACTCCCGAAAATTTGCTATGGACCCTATAGCTAAAAATAAAGAACAACAATATTAACCCCGGTTATTCAGTGTAAAAATACTAAATATCAAATAAGGCATTTTTCATACTAATTTTTAAAGTCACTGATAAATACTAGTAGAATAAATGTGATATTCAAAGAGCACTTAAAAAACTTGTGCAACTATATAAAAATAGTAGGTGATGTGGCATTATTGTTCATGAGACAGTCATCCAACAAATTACAATCGAATCTTGCCTTGTTCAAAAACTTGAGTCACAGTTAAAGTTGAAAAATATACTTTGTATATTTGTCTTCTTCATTGCATATTTGTTTTCTACATTGCGTTTTTGTCCGTGATGGCATATCAATTAGTATTATTGAAATACCCCCTTTAGATTATATTTTTTATTCATTGACTTTTTGCAATTATCTGAATAAAAATTAAGAAAAGCTGAAATTTTCTAGACATTGACTAACCTCCATGACCCTTATTGTTATTTCTATGACCTTAGCGTTTTGACAGTTATAGTCACGGTTTCATAATATAATCACAAGTCTTTATACATTACAGGCTTCATTGGTTATTCAGATCAAAATCACTGTTTATTATCATTTTATGTGAGTTTTATTGTTGCAAGGTCAAGAGAAATAGGCTTTCTCAGCAAAATCTGTATCTGTTAACCAAATCCCACCTGTTAGAAATGCCTTTATGCCAAAAGTTTTGGACGCAAAAATAAAAATTAAACCAAACAATGTATAAAAATCTACAAACCGACTAAATTAATTATTTTCTATTTTTTTTAATTAACTCTTTGTTATTATCGATAGAAAATGTTTGAGAATAGGTAAACCGTATTACCTCCACTGAAAGGTATTGCTTCGTTGTACTTGACTGTACTTTTAGACCCATTGAATGTTCCTGAAAATAAAATAGAGATATCAAGTTAGCATGAAATTTGAAACAATTGGGTTATCTGTTTTTCACGGTAATCCAGTTTTTATAAAAAAGGTTATTTTTTTAGTTGAAATGTCTTTGAATCTTATGTTTGATATAAGCAGTTTTCGCCTTCAACTTAAAATTTATAAATATGAGGACTCAGGCTTATAACTTGTCCATGTCTAAATCAGACAGAAGGGGGGCGTTTTATTCGTCACCACTGCACTTCATCGTGTTTAATTGACAAGGTATGCTTAATGCAGTTTATTAATAAAAAAAAGTTGTCAAAATTACGGTGTATCACACAAAACATAAAATTTAAAAATATATTACATTCAGTCCGTTTGAAATTTAATACTCTCTTCTTAACAGGTAAAGAGAAATAACTCTTATAAATCGCTCGTGTTAACCATTTGCATAAATATATTATAAACAGTTATTCATTACGACAATGTAAAGCTTAAAAATCTATGGTGAAACGGAACTTTACAAACGTGTTACGTATTTAAAGATTTATCTCCCATAACACCGGTTAATAGTTTTATTATTACCTTTCAGGGTGATATTAATTTTTTGAAGACCAATGTTGAGACCCACTTGTCCAGAAATTTCAGCATCAGACCGATAAATATAAGGTACGTTGACTTTTGTATCTACTCCATCTACCCAGCAGTCTCCAAATAGACAAACTGAAAACAGTAAATCAATTCTGATAATAACGTTAATACCAAGAATTTAATATGAAAAAAAAATAGAGTTTTGAATAAATATTGGAGCGTGCTATAAACAACATATCAATATGAAGCAAAACTGAGGTATTACAAATGCAATAATATTAGCAAATCTTTCCCATAAAGGGTTCAGATTAAGATCCGACGTGTGCACTTTCTAAACATTTTAAACCTACACCGCACGTATTTTTAACAATTTAGTTTAGAATTTTACACATTTTGGTGACACTATTAAATGGAAAGAATGTGGAATACATGCTAGACAGATACAATCCACAAAACATAAGTTTATAACAATTATTTAAAGCCAGTGCGAGTAAAGCGCCTTTCTGGATTCATCTTGATTTAAAAAAATTCTTTTATTAAATATAACAGTCCAACGAAAACTGATATTTTTAACTGTACTGAAAAATATATTCTCATTTTTTATTAAAATAAGATGACAAAAGTTCATAAATTTGACAGGATGATTCGCACAAAAAAATTAAACAGTAATGAATTCTTTTATTTTGATTAATTGCTTCCTTTTGTATATAACACATTCTTCAAATCATATTGAAATAAAAATGATTGATTGAAACCTGTCTATGATGTACATAGAATTAGCAAAGTTAATACGTGTCAAGATCATTTCGGTTTAATTCAGGTCAAACTTCATATCTAGTTTATACATTATATTTATTTCGAATTTTAATTATTCTTATGTCAAATCTGATTGCTTCTGGTTAAAATGTTCAAGAAATAGAAAAAACATTACCATCTCCAACTCTTTTTTAATGCTCGATTTAATAAGATTTAACATTGGCGAAGTTAGACTGTAAGGCATTTGTATTGTGGAGGACTTTTACAGCTTCCGTTATGGCATAGACTCCGGTTCATTATGGAAGGTCGTAATGGGATTGTATAATATTGACAGAATTAGGTGTATGGCTGTCTCATGGACAATCATACCAATCTCCTTTTTATATTTCAGGTTTTGTTTAGATTTTAAACAATTCTACATACATTGAAATACAGTTTGAAATACGATTTATTTATTTATTCCTGTTTTCGCAGAAATTGAAATTTGACAACATAATATTGATAAACAAGACAATGTACCTTAAGTTATCAGACACTTTTTTGTGGTCACCGTGACAAATTTCATGTTTTCATTCGTATTACTAATGTTCCACACACAGAAATCAATGTAATTATTACATTACGTATGCCATTAAAATTAAACACAGTTTCCGTGACTTCATCACAGATCAAACTCATTCATTTACTTTTTTGCTGAATAGTACTTTTTTAATATCTGTCTGATTAACTGACGGTTGGAACAAGACTATTTGTCAACCTTTGTTTCAAATTAAGCAAGCAAATGTTGTGGGATTCAGGAAATTTATTAGTTGGAGGCAACCAGGGCATTTATTTAAATTTTTATTTAAAAAAATAGTTGTCCCTGCCGTCGGATTTGGCCTCCGATTTCGATTCGTTTGCATTTGAGTGCTTCTTTTGCTATGTTCGGACCTTGGACTTTCTACGTTTTGGTTCCAATGCTACTGATGAGAGGTTACTCCTTGAAATGAACATATAGCATACCTAAATTCTACATATTTATGCAACATTGGTCATTTTGTATTTATCATGTTATGATTAATAACACAGGGGATCAAACATTCTTTCAAATAATTTCATACTGTATTTGTCGAATTTATATTAAGACAATTTTTTATGTACACTATATGTTGTATATCTATATTCACAATAATTGTGTACAGTAGCACATCTTCTGTCATCAGACTGCTTAAACATAGTTATTATTTCCACTTTTTTCATTAGTTATACAATAATAATAAGAGATTGTTTTGAGTCATTGTGTCCATTGCATGTTTTTTCATCTATATGTGAATCCCTTATCTTTTAAGCTATTTCGACAAAATTGAAATGTAATAATTGTATATGTTTTGTTTAAAATTTCAACATTATGATTCCTATAATAGGTGTATATAAACAAGCTAATCCTTTAAATATTATCTTACGCAATAAAGTTGATCCAACGGCTAGACTGTATACTACTCTTATCAGTGTATACCAACGCTGTAATGGACAAAAGTTATAGTTCAACATTAGGTCCAAAAAAAAATGAATTCATATTTTGCTTCTTAAACCTTCATGTGTATTTGAATTTTAACAAATTTGCTTGAAGATTCTGTAATTTTCTTGTGTTTTTTCTAATTAAGTAAATTTAAGGATATGCTTATTGGCTATGTTTTATTGTGCATATCCGTTTAAAGTTATGCATGTAAATACATGTTACAATAGTGCGGATAATGTAACCTACTATCTGTAAACCTCACTTCATGTAATGCCTTTTTCAAAAGAAAAGGTGTTATCATTTTTCAATCTCAATAAAATTTTGCAAATATATGTATCTTGATAAGACTTAACAGAAACTATTTTCGGTTTTATGGGATTTGCAACGTAAAAAGGAGATAGCTCCCTGTAGAACACCCATAGAGTAATAATATTTTTTAAAATGTAGTTGAAAATTTTATTTCTTATCTCAATGCAACAAATTATTCAAGTAAATGGTTGATATCATACCATTTTGAAAAATTAGTATTCTAAAAGACAAAAAATTACAATGGGAAATTCCCCACCTAAAACAGTTTTGATGTGCCAATTTTTTATTGGGCGACTCACTGGATTCTACTTCTTATAAAAAATTAGTAAAATATTCCCAAGATAAAGTTTTGAAGTTTCCAAAAAAACCATTCTACAGAGTAAGGTTTACAGACAGTAACTGTTGATATAAATAACTGATAAATGTATCTTAAAAGTGGATATATAAATAAGGTCAATTGTCGTGTTTTTGAATAGTTTTACATTTTGTATTTTGGGGGCTTTATGGTATGGCCTCCGGTTCATTATTGAAGGCCGTTTTTGGGACCTGTAGAAGTTTCAATTCGACTGTCATTTGGTGGATGGCGGTCTCATGGACAATAATGCCACAATAATGCCACATATCCTATTTTTATATAGATAACTGAGAGATGTAACCTAAGTGTGGATTAATATAACTGATACATGTAAAATAAGCAAATAATTACCGCTTTTCCTCTGATGCCAACTGCAGCTACAATAGTAGCAATAGAAATTAAAACACACGTATAGACAACCACAGCCAAAGGAATGTCAATAGAAGCGGAAGTCCTTCTTTCGCCATAGTAACTGTATCCGAAGTCTCCTCTGAAGCTTTCAAACATCCTCAAATACTACTACAAAATACAAAAGAAGACTAGGTAAGAATAATGGTTTTTCATTAAAGACGTCTGTATATATTCGCAATTGCCCATCGTTCGTCATTTCCCGCCTTAGTAGGGAGACAGACCTGGTGAAATGGAGATAACTCTCTCCAAGGTATCCCTATAATTGTTAGTATTATCAAACTGACAGGGGATGTTTACTCTTCGTGAGCACCTGATCCCACTCCTGTTTTGTAAAGGAGTTCGTGGATTTCAAGTATTTTTTCCTTTTGTTTACGTTTTTTCTTTTAGTTTGTTTCAGATTTGTCTTGTCTCTTTGGACTGTGCACTTTTGATCTCTCGCATGGGTATTTTACACTGGACTTGAAACCGAATGGAATCGGTCTTAGTTACTAAGATGCTTAACTTAGATTGATCAAAGCGGTTATCAAAAACGTATCAACGATATTTAGGAGTTATGCCCCTTAACCTGAGTCTACCCCTTATGGCTGAACGGCACTATAACGTCACTTACCAAACCAGTATTGATCTTCTTGTATTTGTTTCTAAATCTTTTAAACGGGGTCTTACAGTAGTAATAAAATTTACGTTGTTAAATTTTATTTAAATCGTTATCGGAATGCCATAGGAAAACCATCTGGTGAATGTAATTTTCCCTAATATTTTCATCATCGGCCATAGCAATGTTGCCTGACAACTCAATAAGCAGTTAATATACCTTGCACCTTTATCAAAACTGATAGATTAATTTAAGGTTAGTACGGTCTCATGTGACATGTATAACACATATTTTTTCTTCTAATAAACATAATGACGATTCTACTAACAAGAGTACAGCGCAAAATATCTTTATTTGAAGTTATAATTTCCGCCTGACCCTCATAAGTAATTTTAATAATTTTCATGTGAGAAAAGGACAACCAAAATGTAGTGAGCTATTAATCTGTAATAATATTGCACTATATATTAATAAATTTATTCTAAATAAGGGTCAATATCGTTAATATTCCAAATTGTGGTTACAAAAATCGATGACTTTGCAAAAATATGTTAACACTTGGTTAACCTTCAAGTGGATATACCGCAAACCAAGAAATATCTAAATTGTTTTCTCTTCTTTTTTTTCTTTTTTCTTTTGTACATTTTTGTCATTCAACACATTAGTATGTAATTATACATGTATGTTTTGTAGACTTTGTACTTTGTAGTAGTGTATGTGCAGACATGTGTATTGCCTTAAGCTATTTATAAACAGCACAAATTGCATTATGTAAAAGCATAAGTCATTCATAAATACTAATTAATTTATATGTTATTTTGCTTGGTTTTTGATTAAAATGTAAATATTAATATTTTTTACTTTTCAAAATTAACACCGACATTGTTATCAATGTTACGCTCCGTGACATTGTCACTTGTACAGCTTGTCAAGAAAATAAATTTTTTCATGATATGATATGACTGACATTTCAAACAGCTCCCCTACCTTTTCAAGTTAAATCCGTTGCAAGTAGTCCAAAAGCCGAATCAAAAACAATGTTTTTTGCTTCCAGACTATGCATTAACACAAAGACTAGCTCCATCGAATTTTAAAACCAAAATAAAATTAAAGCACATGAAAGTCACCGGGATCCATTGCCTAAGTCGTGGTCTTATGACTAGGCGAAATTATGGACTCCGATAAACACCGGAACACAAGTAGTAATATAGATGCCTGACAAATATCCGGTGGAGTGTGACGAGTCTAATATTGCGTGGCGATTTCAATAAATGTCAAATCAGCGACCTATCGTACAGCCTTTAATCAAACGAATCTTGTCGGAATTAGAATTACATGAAAAAAGTGTTGAACACGTCAATCTCCAAGCCTAAATGACACTGTTGTATACTAATGATAGTTAACCTTTATATCTACACTAATTACTAAATGTTTAATATATTTGTCATGTGATCTTCTATATGTAGCAAACTAAATAGCTTTAATATTAATATACTGGAATTTTTCTTTCTATGAAAAGGAATTCGAAGAAACCAAAGGGACAAAAAAATCGTTAAGTTGTTTATTTCTGTATATATAGACAGAGCGTTAATATGTTGAAGGAACAGTTTCATTTGCTTTAAGTTCCCTGATAAATATCTTATAAATATTGATTTACATTTTAGAACATATTTCTAATCAATTAAGACAGGTGATGCTAGTTCGTATATTCGAAACCTTTGGTCCTTTAGTTTTCGTTTTTATTTTAATAGTTTGTTTCAATTTGGACTAAGCCCTTTTGATCACTCACATGGGTATTCTACACTTGACGTGATATATTTTTAGAACTTCTTCGTAGCCAAAGGCATGCGCAATTTGTTTTCATGTCTCGGTATAAATGTCTCAGAACGTAATCCCTAATGGTTTAAAGATTAAGTATAAAGTGATATACCTTTGCAAAAGATCCGAAATTCGACAAAGGCAAGAACACTGAAAATTAACCAAACGTAAAACGGAAGCAAAATCCTCGTATAACCAAAAGACCAATTACGGATTGCTTACCATTCCGGAGCAGATATGCTTACTTCGCTTCTTCAAAGATTACATTCCGCCACATTCAGTTGGCTGTCTGCCAATTGTGATAAAAGCTGAAACATTAAAGATATCCACCCGACTTTTAGCAGTTAATCGACAAACCCTTTTTGTAAGTTATATAAGCCAAGCCTGAACTCACAAGTAAAAGACTATTACCTATTAATACAACGTTTATAAAAACCACTAGACAACATCATTGATCGTGGAATATTTGCTGTTGCATGATATTTGAGCCTTTTTGAAATAAAAAAATGTATCACTTTACACCTTTATTAGAACATGTATTACGTTTATACCTGCTATGTACGGAAGACATTGCCAACAAAGACAAAAACAAATGAACAGAAAATTAAACTCCATGAACTAGATTACAGAAGAGATGAAGGTTTGCACCGGAAAGGTACG